>CM046800.1:3476118-3769138 GCA_025617405.1 Perca schrenkii | reverse complement strand
CACTTGTGCTATTATGGCGGCGGATTTGCCTGGCGCACGCCAGCGGGAGCTGTCCGGGATGCGGCAAAGTAATAAATGCCGTCTTGACCAGGTGGCGATGTTGCTGCTCCTCTCGGGCGCATCTCCTGGAGAGTCTGGAGAGGATTACGGAAGCCATGGAGCGTGGGCCTCCAAACGCACCACTTGCTCCTGTCTTGCCCCTTCCTCCTCCCCCCCACTCCATCTCCGTACACCCGCTCCGCCAGGAGCGCATCGCACATTACCACTCCCGGACCATCAAGTTTCCAATCCCACCGTAGTTCAACATCACGTCTCCTTACGTCCTCTTAATATTTCCTCATTTATGTCATTAACACATCCATGATTCATGGAAATGTTGTGTAAAACACAACAAGCCACAATGAATGCTGGGACTTTTTGAGGAATGTACTGTAAAGTGCCTCCTGACTTATCCAAACACCTGAAGCGCATTTTCAGTAATATTTTCCTTTGTAATTATGTATGGTTTACAAAAATGGGAACTGCTGTGTCCATGTAGATGAGGGAAGCAAAGTGTATGCACGTTGTGAACACGCTACATTATGGCCAAGCATGCGCCCCTAAAAAAGCATCTGAATAACAAGCCACTGACTTTAGACAAGGTTTTTCCTGGTCAATGGCGGAATTGTTTTCTGAAACTGCAAAATAGCATCAGGGAACTTTTGCGCCTGAACACGCCTCCTCTTTTCGCTGAACTACCCCCGGGAGCGCAAATTCATTCCCTAATATACAGACGTGCGTCTGTGGAGGGTGATACATGATACATGCGTCACAAAGTCAATTGCGCTGGGTGCAAGATAGGGCCCTTAAGATGTGAGTGGCGTGGCCTTTCGAAAAAATCAAGTATTCAAGCCTTCATTATAGTGCCACCATGTGGCCGATTGGGGTCATGTTTTTTTGGGAACCTAATGCACATCATTTCCAATCATTGGACCAAGTTTTGTGTTTCTAGCTCATTCCAGCTCACGGCATCAGGTAACTGTGGATCATCCCAATCTCTGGGTTTGTCCCGAGTAGGTCGTACTGACTCTCCAGAGTTCGAAAGATGCTCCTGGTTGTTCATAGTTAAGACGGCAATGCTTGCAGCCAAAGCTGGTCCCAAGCTTGCAAAATTGCAGGGGTTTGATACCCGGGGTTGGCATGGGTGACTGGCTGATTGTGCAGGAGAGAGTTTTGGTCATCATGACTAAATGTCTGGGTTGTGAATTGAGGGAGAGTCCACAGATAGCTGTTGTCAGCGGGGGTTGGCTTACTGAAGCTGCCAGCATTTGCTCCTTTAAAAGCTGTACTTTACACCATCATCTTATCTATCATGTTAAGCATCACAGTCTCTTTAGAGTAAACACTCTGGGCTTGAGGAGTCAAGGTGTATGTAGTTGGTAACCTTGATGGGCATCACTATACAACGCTTTCATACTGTAGAGTCTGGCTCCTTCCTGTCTCTAGCCTGACTGCATAGTGATCGACGGTAGGGAAACTGCCGGGCTGAACATGCTGTGTGGAAGAGGTAATACCTGTGGAGGAGAACTTAGCTCTGTCTGCAGGCTTAGATAAGCAATAGTCTCTCCCCGGCCAACTTAGCATCGTTAAAAGGTTGCAGGGGGAAGTCCACACTCTGTGGCAAATGAGCATCTGACAATGATTTCCAAGGTCTATTGTAAGGTAAAGGATTGGATTAAACCCCCCCCGGGGCCTAAGGGCCCTTTCATCCAAGGTATAATCCAATCCTGTTTCTTATACTGCACTGTAACTTTTATTCACGTATTTTATCAGTTTTTAATTTTTTAATTGCTCTTAACTGCTCTTGAATGTTTCATCTAAAGCACTTTGAATTGCCCTATTGCTGAAATGTGCTATACAAATAAAGCTGGCTTGAATTGCCTGTCTGACTTAATGGTTTGGAGGAACAGAATGACTGGGCAGACAATGCTGATAGTTTAACCAGGTGGTCCTCTTATAGATTTGTCGCATACTGGGCTGTGTGCAGATAACTTGGAGTTGTAATGGCTTGCCGGTAGCCAGTAAAGGTAGGTAGAGGATATAACTTCCCATTTGGACTTGTTGATTCTGGTAAGGCCCTACTGTATATGAAACTAGGCTGCATCCTGAGATCTGGGGAAAACTTCACTTCCGGCTCAAAGGACCAATTATTGAATAGGTATTCACTTATGACTGTATAGGTGATGGTTACATATAGGGATGTACTGCTTGGGGAAAGAAATAACACTGATTGCTTCATTAAGTTGCTATAAAAACAGACATCTATGTCATTTACATAAGAGAATGTCAACATTCTCCAAATACAACAGTCTTATAAGAAATATAAAGGCACAGCTAAACTATGATTAGCATTAGGAAGCCACATGGTGATTAGATTAGCTCTGCATCAACAAAAGTCTAACCAAAACACAGTGAAAGACTCAAATAATGTCCAGATCAGACAAAAATGACAGGTTTTACTCACAGTTAATCAGAGACACACACAACTTGAACCATTTGAATGCAGTAAAGTCCTCTTCGCACACTGTTATTCTGACAAGTCTCTTGTTATGCCTCTGAATGTGGCTATATGTAACTTTCAGTTTGTGTTGATTCTAGCGGCCGCTTTGGACACAGGTGGTAATGTTTTTACCACATCTGCGGTTGTAAAGGTCTTTTCTTCACTGTGCTTTATTGCCCACTGTATTACTGAGTTAGCGTTACTGTGAGGTCATATAGTCGTGATGAATGTTTTGCTTGTACAGAAAATCATTAATTTACAATAAGAGAATAAATTACCGATGCATCGTTGTATTTCAAGTGTTGCTTAGGGTAACTTAGCCTACTTACCTAAAGTGCCTATTCGGGCTGGGTTTGGAATTGTACAATTCTGTAATTGTCTCCATCTTTCTGGCCACAGTGAACCTGATAAATCACGGCGTGTTTTTGTGGACAAATTGATGGAGAGATGTGACATTTTGTGTGTCCAGGAGACGTTCCTGGCTAAACAAGGATACAATATGGAAGGACTTAATTCTATACATATGGACTTTCATGGGGCGGGTGAATCAACAACTGACCTAAGTGCTAAAGTTGTCCAGGGGAGAATTCCAGGGGGGGTAGCCACAATATGGAATAAAAAATATGGCCAGTTGGTTAATGTTATAAGATTGGGAGTTGACTGGGCTATTGGGCTTGAGCTGTGTTGTAATGATAAGAAGATAATCATTTTGAATGTCTATATGCCATATGAGTGCATACAAAATGAGGATTAGTACTTCAGTAGATTGGCATTTATCATGTCTTTTATCCAGGACAATTCTTCTACCTGCATCTATGTCGTTGGTGACATGAATGCTGATGCTGCGGAGTATTGCACAGACAGTGGATTGATTTTATCTAGTAAGATACTATTGCCAAATGATAGTTATACTTATATCAGCGAGGCCTGGCACTCTACTAGGGCTGAAACGATTCCTCGAATAACTCGAATAATTCGATTACAAAAAATGCTCGAAGCAAAATTCTTTGCCTCGAAACTTCGTTAAATCAATGTAATTAAGGTTGTACGGCTCACTGTGTTTCCGCACGCAGGATTATTACTAGCGCACATGAGGTTTGCGCTTCTGCGGACACAACACAAGCACGGACAGTATATAAACACAAGACGGCCCGATTACAAATGAAAGAAGACGAAAATAGTGAGGGTCTAAGAGGAGAGACAGGCAAGAGAAAATCACAGAAAGTTTGGGATCATTTTAAGCTGCAAACATGCTGCTACATCACCTCTGTAACAAACATCCAGTGTAAGCCTACTCATCCATTCCACGGAGCCAACCCGACACAAGGTAGCTAACGTCTGCTGCTCTCGTCCACCGCGCTGTTTACACAACTAGCCTACAGCATGCTACTCTGCTAATAGCCATGTTTTACCAACAAGCTAAAACGAAAGCTGTCGGTTTGTAGTCTAACTGTTTATTAGTTTGCTTCTAAATGTTTGGAAACTTAGCCGCTGCCGGAGACACAGCGGCTCCTCCCCCCAGCATGGCTACTTAATATGCACGTGAATGACGTCATCATGCATTCTTTATTCTTTATCCTCACCATAGATATATCTATGCTACTCACTGTGTATTAGGCTTCTGAAAATGTGTCCCCCAGAACAGTGTAGTTGAGTAGCCCTGCTGTAAACCCTCTGGTCGGTGAACAGCTCTTTTGCATATCCAGTGTAAAGAGCCAGAGGCAAGAAGGGGAATGGGGTGAAAAATATTAACATTTGGGCCACCAAAAATGTACTATTGTAATGTTTGTTTTTTTAAGGGTCTTGGAATTTGGCAATCATTTTTTTTTGCTTTTTCTAAAAAAGGAAACCTGTCTTTTGTATATACACAAGCTACAGGTTTCCTTTTTTTTTAGTAAACGGCAATAATAAATATTTACTGTTGCTGCTTACTAAGTATTTCTTACTAAGTGTTTCTTATCCGATTACTCGATTAATCGATGGAATAATCGGTAGAATATTCGATTACTAAAATAATCGATAGCTGCAGCCCTACACTCTACTTCCTGGCTAGACCACTGCCTTTGTATGCACATGACTCCATCAATATTCTGAAGATTGATTATGATCTGGCTACTACGAACTGTATACCCTTTATCATGGTTTTGAACACGTGCAATTTACCGGTGTTGTTGCCTATGGATAATGGCATTGATGTAGCAAAAATAAATTTCGGTGAGGCTGCGTAGTGAAGTGGCTGCGTTAGCCCCCCGCTCCTAATCCTTTTTCATCTCTAACTTTCTTTGCAGTCCAGCCAAAGCGCTACAACTACCCATTCAGGGTGGGAAATTAACTTTTTTGCCCAATTTTACCAGCCACTTATATTTTTTACCAGCCACTTTTTCCGGAATTCAAATTTCTAAAAAGTGCACTAGCATATTTTGAATTGCCTCAATACATAATTTTGTATTATTAATACATATTTTATTAATATAGGCAGATAAAAACTGAAAAAAAGCCTGCAAGACCAGGGTAAAATTGTGTTTGGTCATATTCTACAGTAATTGTAGGCCTACATGTTTAATGAATAAAAAACATATTGAATTAGAAACAATGGAAAAATACAATTTGAACTTATTGTGTCGGGATATGAACTGTAAGAATGTACAACACTGTAAGGATTTATGTTCCCTCTATGAAGCTATATCTCGAGCTCGGTATCTCGAGCAGGCCTCTATATTAACATGACAACAGTGGGCAATGCTAAGCCAGGTTGGAAGTATCATGTAGAAGAGCTCCATGCAGAGGCCCGGAATGCTTTTAAAAAATGGGCTAAAGCAGGCTTGCAGAAATACACTAATGCTAGATTTAAATATGCACTTTGCTATATTAAAAGAAATTAAAACACTATGAGGTCAGATTCACTGGCATGGAAGCTGCAAAGAAAAAGAATGTTAATGACTTATGGAAAGAAATAAAAACTATTAATAATTGCAAAACATCTGTTCCATCTAATATAGATGGTGTGAGTAGTCCTGATGAAATTTCACAGTTATGGCGGAAACAGTATTGTGAACTGTTAAACTGTGTCAAAAGTAATGTTTGTAGTGGATAATGTAGAGTTTAATGATGATGTTGTTGTCACTTCTGCTGAAGTCCATGAAGCAATATTGAAGTTAAGAGATAATAAGGCCTGTGGCCTGGATAATATTACAGCTGAACATATTAAACTTGCCAGTAAGAAACTGTGCCCTCTGGTAGCTATGTGCTACACAGGTTTTTTTGTTCATGGAGAGTTACCTGATTCTATGCTCTCTGTTGTGCTAGTACCAGTTATTAAAGATAAACAGCTCAGATAATTACAGGCCAATAGCTCTGGCCAGTGTTACAGTATGTCCAAAGTGCTGGAGACAGTTCTGTTGTGTAGACTTGAGAGGTACGTCCTGTCTTAGATAACCAATTTGTTTTTAAATGAAATCATGCCATTGATTTATGTATTTTTGCACTAAAGGAAATTTTAGATAAATATAATAGGCAAAATTCCACAATGTTCTTCTGCTTCATTGATGCTTCTAAAGCATTTGATCGTGTTAATCATGAGAAATTATTTTTAAAATGTTCTAAAAGTGGGGTCCCTTGTTTTTTAATTAGAATCTTGGTTTATTGGTACTCTCATCAGACAATGAGAGTGAGATGGAGGAATGTAACATCTGTTCCCTTCCAAGTAATCAATGGTGTTTGCCAGGGAGAAATTCTGTCTAATATGTACAGTATATGAATGATTTGTCTTTGTGACTCACTAATTAATCATGTTATGTACGCAGATGATTTGGTCATTTTTACAGTGCTGGGGTCTCATTTATAAACATGGAATACGCACAAAACGGGGCTGAAAATATGCGTATGCCACTTCCCACGCAAAGGTTGTGATTTATAAAAAACAAACTTGACGAGAGAATGTGCGGTCCTCCACGCAAACTCTGACCCGTGCGTACGCACATTTTGTAGACAAAATAGGAATTGGCGACACAGATGGTGAGGTGGTGAACTGAAGTCAGACTGCAGAGGGTAAATGGGAAAAATGATTACTCTTAATATTTTCAAATATTGATATGCCTCACGCACATTTTTCACTCCATCCACGTTACCATGAAGATTAAATCCAGCAGTGTTATTTGCGCTTGTACTTAGTGATACTTGTTCCATAAACACCTTGTAAAATCCAACTCAAATCTTTAATAAAAATGTGTTCTTAATGTTTAATAGGCATGTCTCACCATCACATTGTCCGATACGGAGCACATGCAGGAGGAGGAGATGGCCCGACTGCATGGAATACAGGATAGCATCAAATACCCTACCATTAGATAACGGGAGAACACAGTGTACCGTATTTTCCGCACTATAAGGCGCACCGGATTATAAGGCGCACCTTCAATGAACGGCCTATTTTAGAACTTTTTTCATATATAGGGCGCACCGGATTATAAGGCGCATAGAATACCGGTAGAAGATACTGCAGTGAAACGTTTGACTGGGGTTGCGTTATGCATCCACTAGATGGAGCTGTGCTAAAGGGAATGTCAACAAAACAGTCCAATAGAGTCAAACTTTATTAACTGTTCTTACAACTCCGTTCACTCCCATGGTAATGTTGAATTCTCTCGCTGCTGCTCTATTCCCATATTCTACTGCGTGACCGACAGCCTTCAGCTTGAACTCTGCGTCGTAAGCGTGTCTCTTGAAAGGTGCCATTTTGTGGTCTTTAATGTAAGAGGTCGATCGTCTCAACGTGGTCCCTGACATGTTGTCATCGGCTGGTCCGCTTCCATTGGCCATATCAGAGGCAAACCTGAACGGATTGGCTAATATGAGCTACCAATGGAAAGCTTAGAAGCTAGGGCATACGACGACGCCCACATCGATCATGTAGCAGCAAGCTTTCCGTTGTGATTCGGCCAGAAACGTCAACATTGTGAGGCGAACAGAGCGTTTTGGAATATAAAGCTTGGATATTACATTTCCTTGGACTCTTGTGGATTTATGAAAATCAAGTTTTGGGCAAAATACCACTTTGTTGCTGAAAGGACAACGAAAACGGGTATGGATGCACTCTCGACACTGTTGTGTAACTGATATAAATCATCTTATGCTTTGTATGTGGGCTTCAATTAATCATTAGAGGCTAAGCTTTCAATTGGTGTGTCGCATGGCTGTATATTTTGAATATTTAATGCTTTAAAGTTATAAAAATGCGAATGAGTGGAAGTTTTATCGAGGTTACAGCGACGCAGTGTCCCGTCAACGGGGCAGTGATCCTTGAGAGGTTGATCCATATATAAGGCGCTCCGGATTATAAGGCGCACTGTCGTTTTTTGAGAAAATTAAAGGCTTTTAAGTGCGCCTTATAGTGCGGAAAATACGGTAATAACTAAATATCTGTCTTTAAAACTGTGCACATATTATCAAATGTCAAAGTCTGGAAATACAGCCGTTAAGCTCTCGCGCAATCGTTACACTTAATGTCCTCGTTATCAGTCCAAACTTTAATACTGTTCATAACAAAACCTGCATGAAGAAAAGTGTGTTTGCATATTAGACTTTCTTCTTCAAATTGTATCTCGGGGTGGGGGATACCACTAGTTGATGCTATGATTTTGGACCATGACGATGACTGGCTAATATGCCGATTTAAATTCCCTAAAGCTGCGCTCTTGGATCTATGTACTGAATTGTGTCCAGTAGAGAGGGCAACGCGCCGGAACCGTGCCATCCCGGTCAATCCCGGTCCAAATACAGGTTCTCACCACTTCTTGGGGCAATCGGCTGTTTCCAGAGGGAAATGTCAGACAGCTAAGTGTTTTTTTATTATATATATATATATATGTTTATATATATATATATGTATGTATATATATATATATAATCTTCACCTTTATCACTAAGGCTTGTTTGGATATAATTTATAGTTCTGTTAAATCTTATCATATAAAGTAGGTCTGGTATATCGAAGCTGTCCCCGATTGCCGTAATACCTGCCGTTTTGGAAGATATAGATCCGGTTTCCCTACACAGGCAGCAATTCCCGAGCTTCTGAGAGGTTTTTTGCTTTTTCTCTGCCAGGGTCATTAACATACTACACTTGTAGTCAATCTGTGATTTATAAAGGGAACACTGCTGTGTACACACGGTTTTATGAATCTGACTTTTTTTTTCGCGTACGCTATTTTGGGCTGTTGGGCGTAAGTACACTCATAGTAAGGATCCTACGCACAGTTTCATAAATGAGACCCCTGGTCTCCAACAGCTTCAGAGAATATGCACACAGTATGGTGCTGATTTTGATATAAAATACAATGCTAAAAATAGTAAGATCATGATCATCAGAAGTAGAGAAGACAGACAGTAAACCTTCCCTGACTTCTATCTGTCTGATACTGCACTTAGGGTATGTAGTGAGATTACATACTTGGGCCATATTATTACAAATGACCTGTCTGATGAAAAGGATATCTATAGGCAGTGTTGGAAGCTGTATGCTCAAGCGAACATGCTGTGTCGTAAGTTTAGCATGTGCTCTCTACTTGTGAAGATCTCACTCTTTAGAGCATATTGTAAACCTTTGTACACCTTTGTATACTGCCTACCTGTGGTGTCGTTATAAGCATGGGGGCATTAGAAAACTCATAATGGCATATTATGACAACATGAGGCTGCTACTGAGAGCTCCAAGAAGCTCCAGTGCAAGCCATATGTTTGTCAGTGTTGGGGTACCTACATGCTCTGCTGTTTTACGTAACCTGATGTATAGATTTATGTGTAGCATATCTGAGTCAGAAAATGCCTAATTGCTGTTTTGGCTAACCCTGTACGCAGTTCTGTCAGATTTTCTTCCAGACTGTGGAAACATTGGCGAACATGTATATTATATTAGACAATCAACATTGTGGAAAGCTTTGTATTTTTATGTTTTAATCTGTGTTTTTTATTATTATTGTGAAATGGATCCCCCTGGGTCTGAAGTGTAACCAATAAATCTTCTGTTACCTTTCACCTGGCTTCATACACTAACACAGGCTTTACCGGTGTTACAAAAACATCTGTGACCCTTAAGAATGTGTTGCTGTTGCGACGAGCACCAGCAACGGCACTAATAAAAACGACCTAAAAATAGCGTTCTTTCCACTGTTAGTCTCATTTGCTGTTACAGCTCATTTAAGATCATAATATGAAAAATGACAGTTACAGAAACACTAAAAAGTTACTTATAGTCACTTTAATTACAGACTGCGCCACTTTGTGCTCCAACAGTTTTCCAAGGCTGAAAAGGAAGACTAGTAGTGTAGATGTAACCTAAGTAACTGACTGAACAACCAGTCTTTTTTTCATAACAATCACAATCCAGGTGATAAGATACAGTTCCACAACATCTCTCTGTATGTGTTTCCTGCAGATGTTGAGCAGCTGTTGGTGGTTAAAGAAGAGTTGTGTAGCTCCAGTGTGGACCAGCAGGAGCAAGAGCCCCCCCCACACATTAAAGAGGAACAGGAGGAACTGTGGAGCAGTCAGGAGGGAGAGCAGCTTCAAGGGCTGGAGGAGGCTGATATCACCAAGTTCCCATTCACTCCTGTCCCTGTGAGGAGTGAAGATGATGAAGAGGAAGCTCAGTCCTCACAGCTTCATCAAAGACAAACTCAACACATGGAAACAGAAGCTGATGGAGAGGACTGTGGAGGACCAGAACCAGCCAGGAACTCAGATCCACTTTTACAACCAGAGACGAAAGACCAGACTGGAGACTCTTCTGATCCTGAGACTGATGACAGTACTGATTGGAAGGAGACCAGAGCACCTCAGTCCGCTTTAAACTCTCTGAAACATGATTCAAGATGTAAGAAACCATTTAGCTGCTCTGAGTGTGGGAAAAGATTTGGCGTCAAGTATAGTCTGAAGACACATATGAGAATCCACACAGGAGAAAAACCTTTTAGCTGCTCTGAGTGTGGTAGAGCTTTCACCGATGGTGGAACCATGAAGAGACACATGAGAACTCATTCTGGAGAGAAATCTTTCAGCTGCTCAGTCTGTAAGAAATATTTTTCACAGAGTGGATATTTACAGAAACACATGAGAATCCACACAGGAGAGAAGCCTTTTAGCTGCTCAGTTTGTAATAAATCTTTTACGCTGAGTGAAAATTTACTGTCACACATGAGAACTCACACAGAAGAGAAGCGTTTTAGCTGCTTAGTTTGTAATACATCTTTTACACGGAGAGGAAGTTTACGGTCACACATGGCCGTAGTCCACACAGGAGAGAAGAGATTCAGCTGCAGTGTTTGTAATAAATCTTTTACACAAAGTGGAAGTTTACAGAGACACATGATAGTCCACACAGGAGAAAAACCTTTTAGCTGCTCTGAGTGTGGTAGAGCTTTCACTGAACGTGGAACCCTGAAGACCCACATGATGACTCATTTAGGTGAAAAACCTTTTAGCTGCTCATTCTGTAAGAAATCTTTTAAACAGTGTGGAGCTTTAAAGTCACACATGGCCGTAGTCCACACAGGAGAAAAACCTTTCAGCTGCTCAGTTTGTAACAGACGATTTGCCCAGCGGTCTGAACTCAAAACACATAAATGTGTTGGTCCGATGGAAACAGAAGCTGATGGAGAGGAGGGTGGAGGACCAGAACCAGCCAGGAACTCACATCCACATCCACTTTTACAACCAGAGACTGAAGACAAGACTGGAGACTCTTCTGAACCCGAGACTGGTGACATGGAATAATGTTTGTGCCCTTAAGTCCAACCAAAACTTCTAAGTATCAAACAAAAATCTTTATGTATCAACATCTAGTAGAAGACATTATATTGTGTGGTAGGAAAAAGTGCACTCTTATTTTATTAGATGTTGTTTTGTCTTGTAATGTCTGACATATGATCAATTATAATCAAGAAATCAGACAAATGTAACCACCCAATATTTTATAGGGCCCCACACATATATTCACTTCTTTCTAAGTAACGTATGTTTAGCAAGATTCAGTATTAATCATGTATCAATATGGGAGTTTATTCAATACACATTGGGTTCATGTTTTAATATTGTGTATCATGTTTAAGCACAATTTAGGCCCAGCAGTTTCTGAGAGGAGACGTTTCTCTCTGTGTCAGGGAGACAGGAAGTGCAGGTTGAAAGCTATCTTTAGTTTAACCAAGGGAGATGTGAGGGAGGTAGCATAGGGAAGTTAGCCTAGCAATGTGTTTCCTGTCAGGGAGCGGAGGAGTTTTCTCTTTGAAGCAAAGCTGAGATGGACATATTATGATCTGTATAAAACCATAAAAACTCACTTGTGCATTGCTATGTTCCAAGGTAATATGATCAGTGACACCGAAATGATTAAGGTCTTTTGACATGTATAGTGTCTCCTATGCTACTACTTAGGCCATGGTAAAGCTAATAAAGTAAAGAAATATAATCGTTTGATCTGACCGGTGTGGTATACCAGGACATGCTGAGTACCTTCCTGGATTAAATAAAGTGAAATCATTTGAAGTAAACCATGTGTTGACTAGAATGTACGTTAGTAGTTTTTGTCTGGGTCACAATGACCTAGGTGTACTTAAAGGGGTGATAGAATGATTATATAGGGTATTTCACACTGTTCCTTATGGTCTCCTAATGGGGTATGTAACATTGGTTGGGCTGAAAATGGCCTGCCTGATATTTTATTGGCCCTTATGCAGCCCTGTGTTTTGGCCCTATTTGCCCTATTTTGCTGAATAGTTGAGCGAATCCCCCATACACACACATTAGAGACGCTCACTGATTGGTTGAGTGAATCCCCCATACACACACATTAGAGAAGCGTAGAATCTCATATTCCAAACACTGCAATGTTTAATTACCAAATTCACTTCTGAGACTTTTTTTATGCGAGAAAACAACTATATAAAGCTCAAATATGGGCCGTTTTACGAAAATGTATGGCTAATTGCAAATTTGGTAAGACGTGTTGGACTTTAGGAGCTCCACACAGTCTGACGAGAAAGCGGCAGCCTGCTGGGCTCCATACCCAGGGCTAAGTCACCATTTGTGGATTACTGCACTACGGGGCTCCGCGGCCGGCTGCCGGCATAACTATAATATATTTACAGTTTGAATTTTGTCACAGCACTTATATCACAGCTATCCCAAGGTCTTACAAAGCTAACAATAGTGTCAGATTTCAATTTAATGAATTTTTGTGAACACTGTATATTGACGATCCCTCTTGTTCGACTGCAGCTGAACTGTTGACTGTTATGGATTCTTTTAACTTTGTACAGCATGTTTCTGGTCCCACGCATAAAAAAGGCCACACGTTAGATTTGGTATTCTCTTGTGGCCTAAACATTGATAAACTGATGCCAACTGTCTGTAATGTAACACAAAAACGCATCATTAGTGAGACCAAACCTAGAGATGGCGCCGCAGAATGGTGACACGGTGTGTTGGTGCGCTCTGTTTTGTTTTGTTTTGTGTTTTAACTATGTTTCTTGCGATGGTACCCGTATCTCATTCACCAGTGAAGAGCTCGTGAACTTCAGGGGAACAATACCATCGGACTTATTTCCCACTTTTCTTCTCCCTTCACTGGAAATTTTGGACATTCTGGTCAAAGGTGCGCTCACCTTTGCTCATGCAGCGAAACGCCGGAGGAGAGGGAAACGGGCCGGTGTGCTTGTGCGTCTCCGCCAGCGAGGATTACGCACACCATTACCGGGAATATTCCTCTCTAACGTGCGCTCACTGCCCAACAAACTGGAGGAACTACAACTGCTGTTGGTCAGAAACAGGGACTTTTTTCTCATCTGCTGTTTTGTGCTTCACGGAGACGTGGCTCTGTGGATTAATACCGGACTCTGCGCTGCAGCTGGCAGGCTTCCAACTCTACAGAGCGGACAGAGACACGGACCTCTCCGGCAAAACTAAAGGTGGAGGAATCGGTTTCTACATCAATAGCGGTTGGTGCAACGACGTGACAGTGATCCAGCAGCATTGTTCTCCTAACCTGGAATATTTCATTATAAACTGTAAGCCTTTTTATTCACCCCCGTGAGTTCGCGTCATTCATCCTGGTCGGTGTTTACATCTCACCGCAGGCCAACGTGCAGGGACGCGCAGCGCATGCTTGCCGACCAGATTCTGTGCGTGGAGCGGACCAACCCGGAGTCCCTAGTTATTGTCCTTGGTGACTTTAATAAAGGGAACCTCACTCACGAACTCCCTAAATATAGACAGCATATTAAATGCCCGACCAGAGACGAGAACATTCTGGATCACTGTTACACCACAGTCAGGGATTCTTATCACGCCGTCCCCCCGTGCTGCACTGGGACACTCTGACCACGTCATGGTCCACCTGATCCCCACCTACAGGCAGAAACTAAAGCTCTGCAAACCTGTTGTGAGGACATCAAGGAAGTGGACCAGTGAGGCTGTGGAGGATCTCCAGTCGTGTTTGGATTCTACTGACTGGGATGTGTTCAGGACTGCTACCAACAGTCTGGATGAGTACACAGAGGCTGTGACGTCATACATCAGCTTCTGTGAGGACTGCTGTGTTCCATCATGCACCAGGGTGAGTTACAACAATGACAAACCCTGGTTCACAGCCAAACTCAGAAGGTTAAGGCTGGCTAAGGAAGACTCGTTCAGGAGTGGGGACAAAGACAGATTTAAAGAGTCAAAGTACAAGTTTAGCAAGGCGGTGAATGAGGCTAAACGACGATACTCTGAGAAACTCCAAAACCAGTTCTCAGCTAATGACTCTGCAACTGTCTGGAAAGGACTTAGGCAGATCACCAACTACAAGCCTAAAACCCCCCACTCCTTCGATGACCGACACCTAGCCAACGACCTGAACGAGTTCTACTGTCGATTTGAAAGACAAAAGGTCAGTCCTGACACCATCCCCCACGACACCTCCCTACAGCTACAGCCACTGTGCATCACCTCCACCTCACCCACCTCAGCAGGGCCCTGGGCCCCCCCACCAATGCCCTCCTTAAAGGTCTCCACCTCCACCCCCCTACCCACCTCAGTGACGACTCTCTCCATCCACGAGAGGGACGTGAACAGACTCTTTAGGAGACAGAATCCCAGGAAAGCTGCTGGACCAGATGCTGTCTCCCCATCATGCTTGAAGCACTGTGCTGACCAGCTGTCTCCAGTGTTCACTGGAGACATGTCACGTGCCAGCCTGCTTCAAGACCTCAACCATCATCCCTGTCCCCAAGAAGCCAAGGACCACAGGACTTAATGACTTCAGACCCATCGCCCTGACCTCTGTGGTTATGAAGTCCTTTGAGCGCCTTGTGCTTTCACACCTCAAAGCCATTACCGACACCCTCCTGGACCCCCTGCAGTTTGCCTACAGAGCCAATAGGTCTGTAGATGATGCAGTCAACCTGGCCCTCCACTACATCCTCCGGCACCTGGACTCTGCAGGAACCTACGCCAGGATCCTGTTTTTGGACTTCAGCTCTGCCTTCAACACCATCATCTCGGCTCTGCTCCAGGAGAAGCTCTCCCAGCTTGGTGTGCCTGACTCCACCTGCAGGTGGATCACTGACTTTCTGCCTGACAGGAAGCAGCATGTCAAGCTGGGGAAACACGTCTCCAACTCACAGACCATCAGCACTGGATCCCCTCAGGGCTGTGTTCTTTCGCCTCTGCTCTTCTCCCTCTACACCAACAACTGCACCTCCAGTCATCAGTCCGTCAAGCTTCTGAAGTTCGCGGACGACACCTCCCTCATCGGACTCATCTCTGATGGAGACGAGTCCGCTTACAGGTCGGAGGCTGACCACCTGGTGAAGTGGTGCAACCAAAACAATTTAGATCTCAACGCTCTAAAGACAGTGGAGATGGTTGTGGACTTCAGGAAGAACCCAGCCCCACCTGCCCCCCATGACCCTCTGTGGCTCCACAATTAACATTGTGGAGTCTTTCCGCTTCCTGGGAACTACAATCTCCCAGGACCTCAAGTGGGAGCAGAACATCAGCTCCCTCGTCAAGAAAGCACAACAGAGGATGTACTTCCTGCGGCAGCTGAAGAAATTCAACCTGCCAAAGACAATGATGGTGCACTTCTACACAGCCATCATTGAGTCCATCCTCACATCCTCCATCACCATCTGGTACGCTGCTGCCACTGCCAAGGACAAGGGCAGACTGCAGCGTGTCATTCGGTCAGCTGAGAAGGTGATTGGCTGCAATCTGCCGCCGCTCCAGGACCTTTACGCCACCAGGACTCTGAAGCGTGCTGGAAAGATTGTGGCTGACCCCTCCCACCCCGGACACAAACTCTTTGAGCCCCTCCCATCTGGCAGGAGGCTGAGGTCCATCAGGACCAAAACCTCACGCCACATGAACAGCTTTTTCCCCTCCGCCACTAGCCTTATTAACAAGGCCCGGAAACCACCGTGACTCTCCACCTGGCTCTTCATGCCACTGTTCTCTCTGCTCTAATGCTCTTTGCTCTTTATTTATCTATTTTATTTTATTTCTATCTTTATTTTTAATTTAATACATACTGTGTACATATACTTATATTGTTTACCTATACTTATATTGTTTAATATTACATTTAGAGAATGTGTGATGTGCACCAGCAACACCAAAACAAATTCCTTGTATGTGTCAAAAAACGTACTTGGCAATAAAACCCTTTCTGATTCTGATTCTGATTCTGATTTCTCTGCCTCTTTTGACTCTCGCCCCTTTTCTGAATGTGATGATGTTGATTCACTTGTGCAAAGTTTCAACAACCACTGTCTGTCGGTTTTGGATATGGTAGCGCCTATTAAAAAGATCTCACGGTAACAGAAAAAGGCCCTCCCATGGATAAATGATAACATTTATAGTTTTAGGAGAAAATGTTGGAAGTGCCTGTGTACACACATGAGGACTGTAACAACTTTTTGTCGTTTTTTTTTTTTTTTTGAACAAAGTACATGACATTAGGGCCAGTGTTAATTTTCCACTCATCAGTGTTTGTTCTACTGAGTTTTCACCGGTGTCGTCTTGGTCGTCCTTCACTCCTGTCAGCCTACAGGATCTGAAGACCATAACAGGAAATATGAAACCGTCTTCGAGCCCAGCTGACATTGTCCCAACAACTCTATTGTTGAAAATGTTTGATATTGTCGGCCCCTGTGTGGAAAAAATAATTAATCCGTCACTTAGAACTGGCTCAGTCCCCAGCTACTTCAAACACGCTGTGGTAAACCTGATCCTTAAAAAGCCCAATCTTGACCCTTCAGAACCTAATAACTACAGGCCCATATCTAAACTTCCATTTATCTCCAAAATTTTGGAAAAAGTAGTGGCATACCAGCTGACCTCCTTTATGGAGCAGCACAACTTGTTTGATACTTTTCAGTCTGGTTTTCGAAAATTACACTCCACTGAAACAGCCCTTATCAAAGTCTCTAGTGATGTGATGATGGCAGCAGACTCTGGCAGCTACAATGTACTTATACTTCTTGATTTGACTTAAGCTTTTGACACTGGATCACAGTATACTGATCAATCGGCTTCATAATGAGCTGGGACTATCTGGATCTGTCCTTCAGTGGTTTTCTTCCTATATTCATGACAGAACCTTTAATGTTGCTGTAAACAATGTACAGTCTGATGTGACCAATTTGTCCTGCGGAGTGGCACAAGGGTCAGTTTTGGGTCCTATTTTGTTTTTACTGTACATTTTGCCACTTGGTCAAATTATTGGTTGTTCCAAGGATGTATCATATAATTTCTATGCCAACGATGTTCAGTTGTATTGTTCTTTTATAACTATGCTGAGTTCCATCGTTTGTCTCTGTTCCTAGAGTGTGTGTCCTCCATCAAAGACTGGCTGGCCACTAACTACCTGCAGATAAATTCAAACAAGACTGAAACGCTGATCTTTGCTCCAAACCATAAGATCCCACTGATCAAACAGCACCTTGGCTCTCTGGGCCTCTCTGTCAAATCCAGCCTCAGAAACCTGGGGGTTGTGTTTGACCAGGCCATGTCTTTGGAGACTCAAAACAGCTCGTCCGAAATTGCTTTTATCATCTTAGGACATCTCTACAATTTGCAAAATGTTGTCAAAGAAGGATCTGGAAATGATAATTCACGCTTTCATATCAACAAGACTTGACTACTACAACTCTGTTTTTACCTGTCTGAATAAGACTGCCTTGAACAAATTGCAAATTGTTCAAAATTCTGCTTCTAGACTTTTAACAGGTGCCCCTTGAAGGTCTTTCAGTTTTGTCGGCTCTCCATTGGCTCCCTGTAAAATTCAGGATTGATTTTAAGATTTTAGTGCTGACTTTCATAGGCTTAAACGGTCAGGCCCCACAGTACATCCTGGACCTTTTGAAGCCGTATTCCTCTGGCCGGACTCTTCGGTCCGCTGGCCAGAACCTGCTTGTAGTCCCTAAGACTCGTTATAAGACCCAAGGGGACCTGTCTTTTCAGTCTGTTGCTCCCAGACTGTGGAACGCCCTGCCCCTGTCCATGCGTCTGGCAGACTCTGTTGTCTCTTTTAAAAAGGATCTGAAAACATGTTTATTTAGGAAAGCTTTTGGTTGATGGGTTTTCACTAGTGTCACTTTAATTTTACATTTGTGTATACATTTTTATATTGTTTGTTTTACCTATTCTTTTGTACAGCACTGTGATTTTATCTGTGAAAAGTGCTTTATAAATAAATTTTACTTACTAGCTATGTGTAGCTACAAATCACGGATAGTTAGCTTCAATTTTCGGTGTAATTCGAGTATATTTACAGTTTGAATTTCGTCACACCACTTACATAACCTCTACCCCAAGGTCTTATAAAGCTAACAATGGTGTCGGATTTCAATTTTATACATTTTTGTGAATTTCAGAGGAATTCTAAGAGGAGGCTAATATTTTGATAGAGCTAGCTCCATCCAGCCGCAGGCTCTATCAATGCGATTGCAGACAAGAGGTGTTTATTTCACCGATCGTTTGTTTAAATAACTCAACACATTATAATTACACACATTATAAGATTAACTTGAACCTGTGGTAAGAGATTGCTGGCGTAACAAGCTCGCTGACCGCGCTCTCACTCACACATACCGGGGCATTTAGCTAGCTGGAAGAGGGGAAATGCAGGCCCTGGAGCTCTGTCAGAGCAGCGGCGTTCAGTAGTCCATTAACCCACAAAACGGTGACTTTGCGGGTATGGAGTGCTGTGGGCTGCCAGCACTGACGGAGCTCAATCTACCTCACAGCAGGCCGGGGTCTGTGAAGGAAGGCAGGCCAGGCGGCGAGGCAACAACACAGGCAGCACCGGCCGCTGAACTCCGACACACAGTCGGACAAAGATTGCAATTAGACATACATTTTTGTAAAACAGCCCATATTTGACCTCTACATAGTTGATTTCTCGCATTAAAAAGTTTCAGATGTGAATTTTGTAATGGAATAGCAGAGATCTGCACAACCTAGATTCGGAAGACTACCTGATCTCAGGTCAGTTGTGTAGCCTATGTAAATGTTGGGGCGTGACCGTTCTCTGAATACACCCATAGCCGTGACAACGGTTCCGGATTTTGAGATGCTTACATAAGCAACTAGCTTTGTTGAGATTCGCCCGTTTTCAGCGGCAGTTTCAAAATGTATTTTCACAGTAAAGGGGTGTCAATGGGATTTTGAGCTTCTATGTACAGTATGTCCTATTTACCCACCGAACTGTCGTTATTAAACTATGACAAGGTAAAATCGGTTTTGCATTCAATCACCACTTTAAGAAAAGGAAGATGAGAGGACTGTTAGAAGTAAAAATATCACCAGTTCACATCCATCTAAAGATGTAACGAACATGAGGTAACTGTGGGCGTGAATTTGTCAAACTGATACCGCCCAAAATGCCGTGTAAGAAGAGAGTCATATGAAACTTAGATTCAGTTGTCTAATCGACTGACTATTGCCAGTGGTCAGTTGATGTGTCCGAGGCAGCTCTGTTTGTTTGTTAAAATGTAACTAATAAATCTGCATGGAGTAAACATAAACAGTGTGGAGTCTTCATAGAGTCCTCGCATAGAAATAAAATGGATAGAAAGGCCGTTTGCCCTAGTCATTTGACAACAAAATCGCGATTGTAGTTAGTTGTCCAGTGACAAAACACGTCAGTGGTTGCTGTAATCTGTGTCAAAACTCGCTGGGAGGAGAGCCTCCTGACGCAGCTGGGGAGACGTTCTCGGAGGGAATGAGGAGGAACAGTTAGACCCAGCGACAACAGGTCAGCGGACTGCTAACGTTAGACACAGCGGCAGTGGTAAGGTATACAAACTCTTCACCTTTTGGCGAAATTCTTATTTTATTTTATCTATTTTTTCCATTGTGCTGGACCATGTTGTGAGGGATGCACTAGCTGCCCTTGCTCTGAGAGGCAGCTTAGAGTTTGACTGCAACACCAGAGGTTTCCAACATCATTCTCTGCAGTGTAAACAGCAGCCCATTCTGGATCTTTAGGAAGGTGTTTCCCAGTACTCCTGAGGATTTGCACTACTGCTTCTTCAAAGGCCTTGAATAACGCAATATCCTTTCTCCTTAGCAGTGGTGTGGTATACATTTGCACCCCTTTTACAGTCACTCCCTCCGTCCTGGCTTAATGTAGGTGTAATCCTTTGAGCTTGTCATCTCCTTTTTATTCTTTATTATTCTTTATTTTGGATAGCCCCTTGAGATGTACCATCTCATTTTCAAGGGGGTCCTTTCAATAACTATTAGAAAATAACTGTCAGAGCCACACATGCTCAAAACATGACATTACACAATAACACATATAAAAGAAAAACATCACACAAAAAAAAAAAAAAAACAAGACATCATTCACAGTATGCTCCCCAGTCCCCAAGTCCACCACCTCCCCAAATTATACAATAAATTACAAGGTTACATTGACAGTAATAAGTCCTCATAAGCTGTTCACATAATAATACAGCATTATAATAATACAGCATTCAGATGAGCCCAAAAAGATAACAAAATATCCTCAATTAAAACATGAACATGGTATCTTTAAATATGAAAATAGAGCAACTTTAAATGAAGGTAACAATGTAATAGATTTCAATGACAATGGGAGGTTATTCCAGTCCATAGGAGCTTTATAACAAAATGCTCTTCTCCCAATTTCCCGATGGATTCTTGGTATAGCAAAAAATGGATGGAGCAAGTGTCGTATAGGATAGACTGAGATGTGTCTAACAAAATATTGTTGAAGATAAGAGGGACATTTATTGGCATAATTAATACAACTAAAAATAAACATAAACCAGTGGTACCTTCTTCTCTCTTTAGGTTGGAGCCAGTCCAATTTTTCATAGAGCGTACAATGATGTGTCATAAATGGATACCTTAAAACAAATCTACATATGGAATTAAATAAAAGATCTAAAGCATTAAGAGAAGTAATACTTGATGTGTGGTAAACAATATCAGCATAATCAATTACTGGTAATAGAAGTTGCTGTGCAATGCGCTTTCTTGTATCAAATGTAAAACAATCAATTGAACGGTACAACTGACACAAACATTGTTTGACTTTCAAAACTGTAGCTTCAATATGAGCATTAAATGATAGCTCAGTATCTAACCACAGACCCAGGTATTTAAATGCACTTACATTTTCAAGAGATCTTCCATCAATCATACAGATTTGTAATTTATTCGTAGTAACTTTAGATGGTCTCAGTTTAAACAACATAGTACAAGTTTTTTTCTCATTAAGTAAAAGGTTGTGCTCTCTGAGCCAATTCTGTACAATAATAAAATCCGATTGTAATGCATTCTGTACCTGATCCTTCTGGTTATGCGATGTATATAGAACTGTATCATCAGCATAAAAATGAACATTACAGGATAAGCAAGTACTGGGCATATCATTAATATAAACAGAAAAGAGAAGTGGCCCCAGTACAGAGCCTTGGGGCACACCTTTACCTATAATTAAACTAGTAGAGCGTGTATTTTGTAATGCAACATATTGGCGCCTACCATGTATATAGGCATTAAACCATAATAACGATCTTTGACTTAAGCCAATCGAATACAATATATCTAGTAGTAAATAATGATCAACTGTATCAAACGCTTTCGAAAAATCAATAAAAATTGCTCCAGTATATTTTCCTTCATCAAATGCTGTATATACATCATTTGTAAAGTTGAGAAGAGCTGTGGTAGTAGAGTGATTAGGTCGGAATCCAGATTGTGCTGTTGATAAAATACCATGTTTTTCAATATATTCACTTAATTGCATAAAAATTAATTTCTCAAATATTTTTTGGACTGTACATATAATAGAAATAGGTCTGTAGTTATTCAATTCATCTGGTTTTCCACCTTTGAATACAGGCAATACCATAGCCATCTTCCAAATAGGTGGAAGTGAGTTTGTATTTATAGATAAATTATATAATTTTGCCAAGGGGAACATCAAGATATGTGATGCATATTTTATAAATTTAGATTCCATTCCATCAGGTCCAGCGCCAGTACTCAACTTCAATTTTGCTATAATTTGATAAACATCTATAGGTGAGATCAGTTTAAAAGAAAATAGATTTTTGGGCAGGGGATTTTTGAAAACTGCATGTGAGTAAGGGGTCTCATTAGCTTGAGAGACTGCAACAAAATATTCATTAAAAGTTTGTGTAATTATTGTGGGATTCTGTATAATTTCATTATTAATATTGAGTTGATTAATTCGCCCTGTTTTGTTACGGTTAAGTAAAGTGTTAAGTTTTAAATCCCATCCTGTCTGACTTGCAGTAATGGTTTAGAGGAACAGAACGACTGGGCAGACAATGCTGATTGTATATTACGTGGTCCACTTATAGATTTGTTGCGTACTGTGCTGTGTGCAGATAACTAGGAGTTGTAATTGCATGCCTGTGGCGGACAAAACTCATTTCATAGTCTCTAAGGTAGGGAGGCTGTTGTAACTGCCGCTTTGGACATGTTGATTCTGGTAAGGCCCCACTGTATGTGAAACTAGGCTGCATCCTGAGATCCAGGGAATACTTCACTTCTGGCTCGAAGGACCAAATATTGAATAGGTATTCACTTAGGACTGTGTAGGTGATGGTTACATATAGGGATGTACTGCTTGGGGCAAGAAATAACACTGATTCCCCCTTTTAAGTTGCAAAAAAACCCAGATGTCTATGTCATTTACATAGGAAAATGTCAACAATGTCCAAATACAACAGTCTTACTAGAAATATAAAGGTACAGCTAAACTAGAATTAGCATGAGGAAGCCATATGGTGATTAGATTAGCTCTACATCAACAAAAGTCTCACCAAAACACAGTGAAAGACTCAAATAATGTCCAGATCAGACAAAAATGACTCAGTGTTTATCAGACACGCACAACATGAACCATTTGAATGCAGTAAAGTCCACTTTGCACTCCATTATTCCGACTTGTCTCTTGTTATGCCTCTTTATTACTGACTGTGCTACTTTGTGCTCAACTGCGCAGTTTCATTATTTCACCACAAGAGGGCACTAATATGTCAGTCAACAGCCTTTCCAACAGGTTTTCCAAGGCTGAAAAGGAAGACTAATAGTTAGATGTAACCTAAGTAACTGTCTGAAGAACCAGTATTTCTTTATAACAATCACAATCCAGGTGATAAGATACAATTCCACAACATTTATCTGTATGTGTTTCCTGCAGATGTTGAGCAGCTGTTGGTGGTTAAAGAAAAGGTTCCCCCTGAGCAGCAGGAGTGTAGCTCCAGTGTGGACCAGCAGGAGCCAGAGTCCCCCCCAAACATTAAAGAGGAACAGGAGGAACTGTGGAGCAGTCAGGAGGGAGAGCAGCTTCAAGGGCTGGAGGAGGCTGATATCACCAAGTTCCCATTCACTCCTGTCCCTGTGAAGAGTGAAGATGATGAAGAGGAAGCTCAGTCCTCACAACTTCATCAAAGACAAACTCAACACATGGAAATAGAAGCTGATGGAGAGGACTGTGGAGGACCAGAACCAGCCAGGAACTCACATCCACTTTTAAAACCAGAGACTGAAGACCAGACTGGAGACTCTTCTGAACCTGACACTGATAACAGTGCTGATTGGAAGGAGACCAGAGAACCTCAGTCATCCTTAAACCCTCTGAAACATGATTCAAGACGTAAGAAAACATTCAGCAGCTCACGTTGTGATAAACAATTTGGCCGGAAGGAACATCTGAGGAAACGCATGACAACTGCCACAGGAGAGAAGCCTTTCAGCTGCTCAGTTTGTAATACATCTTTTACACGGAGAGGAAATTTACAGAAACACATGATAATACACACAGGAGAGAAGTCTTTCAGCTGCTCTGAGTGTGGTAAAGCTTTCACTGAACGTGGAACCCTGAAGAAACACATGATGACTCATTCTGGAGAAAAACCTTTCAGCTGCTCAGTCTGTAATAAATCTTTTACACAGAGAGGAAGTTTACGGTCACATATGGTAGTCCACACAGGAGAGAAAAGATTCAGCTGCAGTGTTTGTAACAAAAGATTTGCCTGGTGTTCTCATGTCAAAAGACATAAATGTGTTGGTCCGATGGAAACAGAAGCTGATGGAGAGGACTGTGGAGGACCAGAACCACAGAACAGGAACTCACATCCACATCCACTTTTACAACCAGAGACTGAAGACCAGACTGCAGACTCTTCTGAACCTGAGACTGATAACAGTGCTGATTGGAAGGAGACCAGAGAACCTCAGTCAGCTCTAAACTCACTGAAACATGATTTAAGAAGTAAGAAAACACTAAGCTGTTCTGAGTACGGGAGATTTGGCTTCAAGTCAGATCTGAAGAAACATATGATGACTCACACAGGAGAAAAACCTTTTAGCTGCTCAGTTTGTAAGAAATCTTTTATGCAGAGTGGAGATTTACAGAAACACCTTAGAACTCATACAGGAGAAAAACCTTTCAGCTGCTCAGTCTGTAAGAAATCTTTTACACAGAGAGGAAATTTACAGTCACACATGGTAGTCCACACAGGAGAGAAAAGATTCAGCTGCAGTGTTTGTAACAAAAGATTTGCCTGGCGTTCTGATGTCAAAAGACATAAATGTGTTGGTCCGATGGAAACAGAAGCTGATGGAGAGGACTGTGGATGACCAGAACCAGCCAGGAACTCACATGCACATCCACTTTTACAACCAGAGACTGAAGACCAGACTAGAGACTCCTGAGACTGATGACATGGAATAACGTTTGTGCCTTCTCAATTATGAAATAGAAATCTTTATGTATCAACATCTAGATAGAAGAAATCATATTTTGTGGGAGGAAAAACTACACTTATTTTAAATATTTTATTAGATATTGTTTTGTCTTGTAATGTCCGTCATATAATCAATTATAATCAAGAAATCAGACAGATGTAACCACCCGATACTTTATAGGGCCCACACATATATTCACTTCTTTCTAAGTAACGTATGTTTGTGTTTATGTTTTAATTTTGTATCATGTTTAAGCACAATTTAGGCCCAGCAGTCTCGGAGAGGAGACTTTTCTCTCTGTGTCAGGGAGACAGGAAGTGCAGGTTGAACTTTATCTTTTGTTTAAACAAGGGAGATGTGAGGGAGGTAGCATAGGGAAGTTAGCATAGCACGGTGTTTCCTGTCAGGGAGCGGAGGAGTTTTCTCTTTGAAGCAAAGCTGAGATGGACGTATTATGATCTATATAAAACTATTAAAACTCACTTGTGCATTGCTATGTTCAGAGGTAATATGACCAGTGACACCAACATAATTAAGGTCTTTTGACATGTATAGTGTCTCCTATGCCACTAATTAGGCCCTGGTAAAGCTAATAAAGTAAAGAAATATAATGGTTTGATATAACCGGTGTGGTACACCAGGACATGCTGAGTACCCTCCTGGATGAAATAAAGTGAAATCATTTGAAGTAAACCATCTGTTGACTAGCATGAACGTTAGTAGTTATTGTCTGGGTCACAACGACCTAGGTGTACTTGTTTGTTGAAATGTATAAATAAATCTGCATGTAGTGAATATCAACAGTCTCTGGAGTCTTCATGGTGTCCTCACATAGAAATAAAATGGATAGAAAGGCTATTGGACTGTTTGCCGTGGTCATTTGATGTGGCACAACAAAATGGTGATTGTTTTTTATTGTCCAGTGACAATACACGTCAGTGGGGCCGTAAAGTGTGTTGAAGCTCGCTGGGAGGAGAGCCTCCTAACGCAACTCGGGTGACCTTCTCAGAGGGAATGAGGGGGAACTGCTTTAACTGCGGTTAAACAAAATTAAATACCTAAAAAGAAATGTGTTTCAACAATTATTTAATAATTGTTACAGACCTATTTAATGGTCAAGTATCTAAACACGTACAATGAATCTGACTCTGTTTAAGGACAACAAAGTTGAACAAAGAAAGACATAAACATTAAAGTACTGTGTACATAAGGGCTGTATTCAACCAAAGAAAATATCAGTCGACTTAAATTTTCCTGGATCTTCTACCAATTGATTGGTCTTTGTTTTGTCCCAGAATTCGAAAGTGCAGTGCTTTACTGCAGGATGGATAAGCCCACATTCACACCTCTCACCCGCTCCTACTCTGACATCCCACAACCAACTGCACCCCCTCAGCCCTCTCCACTGACCCCCACTGATGTTTTCTTTTTTACGTTTTTGACGGGTTTTTCAAACTTGTTTTAAAATGTTTTTTGTGTGGGGGCAAGTAAAAAGTTGCCCAACCGGACAAGCGAAAAAAAACAACAACATAACGTTGAACCCTGGGGGATAATCGTTGATTTGTTCAATGCGCTTCCTCAGTGTTTGTATTGAACCATAGTCCCCTGGTGATGTGGTTATGTAAATGTGTGTCTGCATAGTATGGTAACTTTTGTTGTTGTCCATAATCTGAGCCAGTGGAAGCATGTAGATGTTAAACAGAAGAGGCCCCAGAATGGAGCCTTGGAGAACTCCGCATTTCATATTTGTCCGCTCAGATGTTTATCTATAGACACAAAGTAGTCCCTGTTCTTTAAGTTCAAAGCAGTTATATACCAAACAATGAAATAAGAATAAGATAAGCTTCAGGTGTAATTGTCAGTCTTTATCAAGCCCCCAGGAACAGCGTCATGTCTTGAAGCAACCATGGGCTTAGCAGCCAACGGTGGAATTGCAAGGTCTGTCAATAAGCTGGCCCAGAAAGACATTTCACATAGACTTTACATGGCAAAAAAGAAACGTCTATATGTCAGTGGATAATTAATTTAGGGGTACATCAACTTAACAGTCCGAACACTAAAATGGTCCTTGTTCAAACCCTCATGTTTTAAATTGCACTAATAGCCAAATCCAGAATTATTTAACGCACATATAGAACGCAAGCAGACCAGTGGGACTGTGCCCATGTCTTTCCGGGCCCACATCCTTGGCTGTCATTTAGCATGGATCCTATTGTTAGCCACGCAGCACAACATCTTCGGCTAGCTTCACCTGTCAGTGGGACTACCAGTGGTCTAACAAATTTAGCCTCTCAGCTAATTGATCCAGGGCCGAGGTTTGGGTTTGAGGCCTTGATGTCCACCTTTCCCGGAGCCCTTCATTGTGGCAGAGACGGTTCATCGGATGATGCGTCATGCCGGAGACACGGCGACATCGGGAACGTGTCAGCGGTTCCTGGCAGTCCAGCAGCTTGCGTTTCGGGGTCGCACAGCGTCACTGTCTTTCCATCTCCTCTCTCCGGAGCCCATCGGCGCATTGTGACTGAGAATGTGCCCCGGATTGGTGACGACGGTGGCGGCAGGCGCACGACAGCATCTTCTAACAACGAGGCAGAGGATGGCCAGATGCTGGAGGAGAAGGTCACGGACTTGAAATCGGACTTTAAGTCAACTTTTAGTAACAAAGGTTTACATTTCCTACATCTAAATGTCAGAAGTCTGCCTAGTGAAACAATCAGAGATCGGGGTTATCTGTTTAACAGAAAGTTGGTTAGAGGAAACCATAAGCAATGAGGAAATTGCCATTAATAATTACTGTATAGTTAGGAAGGACCGAAATAGAAAAGGGTATATGTGCACTTAGATGTGGCTTTTAACTGTAGATATGATATTGCAAGTTTTTTTGTTTTGTTTATTATTTAGATCCCCATTAGCTGCAGCAGCTAATCTTCCTGGGGTCTTAACAATTTTTACCAAAATACTAACATCAAAGCTGTACAACAATGAAGACAAATACAGAAGTGCACACATCTTCTACATCAACTAACTAACAAACATACACACAACACAACACAACACAACATAACACAACTAACATAACTAACGAACAAACATACACACAACACAACATAACACATATACACTAAACATAACAACATAACAATATAAGCTCTTCTATGTACAAAATATTACCACTCACAGGGTATAATATAAAATAAAAATCACATTTCAATTGCCGTAGCTCATTATGCAGTCATTATTAATAACATAATTACAGTTACTCCAAAGCAAATAAATACAGTCTCAGTCTTTTGGAAAAACTAACATTGTGCCTCTCTGAAACCAAAAATAACGGGAGCGAGTTCCATGCCACCATTGCTCTATAACACCATGTCCTTTGCAGTTGATTTGTTCGACAGACGGGTAACAAGAAACGCCCTTCACTTGATTGACGAGTGGAATGAGTATCTGAAGAAAGACAATCTTTTATAAATAATTTCTGGTGCTTTTGTAATAATTGTATTTTTTAAGAATTTAATGAGAGAATAATTAATTCTGCTTCTTACATGAAGCCATGATAACTGATTGCACATGTCCCTAATACTTGTTCTAAAAGAACAGTTTAGGACAAGCCAAGAAACTTTATTTTGTGCAATCTGTAATCTGTTTAAATTATTCTCTGTAGTTGCAGCCCAAATGATGGAACAATAGTCAAGATGACACAAAACTATTGATTCCACCAAAAATTTTCGTATGTGAATCGGTATGCATTTCCTGCAATGGCGAACTACAGCCATACTCCTGCCCATTTTATTCAATATTAGTTTTATCTGAGCATTCCATGTCAACCTGCTGTCCACAATCATAGTTCATTATTTAATACAGTATTAAGTCTGGTAGAGTCATGATCAAGACAAAAATAGTCAAGTCATCTGCATAAAGGGCAATAGTGACACACAGTGATTTAGAGATTGTTTGGGTGGACATAAGTTTACCAAAAACCAACCCCATTTTATTGGGGGCTTGTTACAGACTGCCAGGCCATGCTACTTTCTTTGATAAGTTAGAACAGGTCCTCTTGAATTTATCAGACAAAGAGAGCTCAGAGCTGATATTAATGGGGGATGTGAACACAAATGTGTCGGGCTGTGCTCATCCTTCCGGCAAAATGCTGGAGGACATGTGTCACTCCTTTGGTCTTGAACAGCTGACTTGCGAGAGTATTATTGATCTGATCTTAGTTTCAGACAAAACTAAAATATCTGAAAGTGGTACTATTACATACGGCATAAGTGATCATAATATAATTTTTTGCACAAGAAAAACTGGTAAAAAAAACTTTTTTTTTTGACAAGACTGTACTCTCAAGATCATTTAAAGAATACTCCCAGGAAACTTTCAAGAGGCTGGTTGATGAGGTGGATTGGTCACTTGTGGTAAATTGTTCATGTGTTAATATAGCATGGTCAGAGTTTAAAGATAGATTTTTTTTAAATGATCAATAAGGTGACCCCTCTTAGACAGATCAGAGTTAAACAGCGTTCTAGTACGTGGTTTAATGAAGCTATACATTAAAACCAGGGACAAAACTCTTAAAAGTTTTCATAGAACTAAAAACTATGAGGATTTTATTTTATATAAGCAAGCAAGAAATAAGACTCAGGAACTTATTAGAGATGCAAAATCAACCCACTATAAGAATGATATATCAAATAATAAAGATAACCCAAAAAAGTTGTGGAAGACCTTAAAGGATTTGAGGGCCACTAAGACAAATGCCAAGAAACCAAGAAGCACAGGATTAATACCTACTTCACTTATATAGCAGAGCAGCTGATCTCAAATCTTCGGCCGTCCTCTGGGTTATTTAGCATTGATAGGGTGAAATCATACTATAATAAACTTGGTGCACTGCCCAACTCATTTGTCTTACGGAAGGTTGTGGTAGGGGAGATGGAGATGAATCATGCTTACTCTATTTATCCGACTTCATTTGCAGGGAATTAGATAATGGAAATCTCTGCGGAATGGTGTTATTGGATCTCCAAAAGGCATTTGATACGGTGAATCATGAGAGACTAATTGCCAAACTTGAGTCCTTGGGGGCAGACAACTTCACCTGTAGGTGGTTTAGGTCTTACCTATCAAGGAGGGAACAACTGGTGGTCTTAAAGGGAGTGCTGTCTGACCCTTGTGTAGTTGAATGCGTCGTTCCTCAAGGAAGCATTCTCGGTCCGTCCTTATTTTTTAACATACATTAACGATATGGCAGACTCCTGTTCATGTGAACTATTTCTGTACGCTGATGATTCGGCTTTTTTAATGTCTCATAAACATCAATCTACTATAGAGAATACCCTGAGCTCAGAGCTATCTTCTGTAAACAACTGGCTGATTGACAATATCCTGGGTTGCATTCTAGAAAACAACTTGGATGGCGGGAATAAGGCCAACAAGGTTCTTAGTAAAGTCACTGGGCTCACAAAGTTTTTAGCCAGAAATTCAAAATTTTTTGACCGATCAACAATGGTCATTTTAGCCAACGCCTTAATTCTAAATCATTTTGAATTTGCATGTACTTCCTGGTTAGAAGGCCTAACAAACCAACTTAAAGGGAGGCTGCAAACAGCACAGAATAAATTAATACGAGTAATTCTGAACTTGGGCCATAGGTCTCATCTAGGTAGGTCACAATTTGTTGAGCTCAATTGGCTTCCTGTTGAGTTTCGTGTTACTATGTCAAGACTGACCATGACCTGTAAAATATTGTTTGGTAGTGTCCTAATTTTTTTGTCGTGTCTTATAATTAAGGTAAAGGACACACAATATTTACATGCATGGCAGCATATCTGACCTTTGTCCTTATAGATTTAAGACAGTGATAGGGAACCTTTGCCTATATAAGGGCAGTTCAGTGGAACAAGTTAGATTGGCAAATTAATTTAACTTTAAATTAATTAAAGTAATTTACACACTGAACTCTTTCAAAAAGACAGTCAAGACCTGGTTACTAGATAGGGTTGCGGAATAGATCAAAAGGCAAATTACCGTTTTTATTTTAATTTATTTAAGGAAAATGTTTTTATGTCATGTCGATTTTTATCATACACTCTGTAAGTGTCTTGTCTTGATGTGTTGAGGACCACAATGGAAATAAGTTCTGGAATTTATTGTGTTTTTATCCTCGATTGTATCAATGTCTTTTCATGTTTATGTTTATGGCATTCTTGATACAATTAATTAAATAAATCAAATCAAATCAAAAAGGGGTAGTAAACAGGACATTCTAAAACACTTTACGTAAAAAAGCTTAACGTGGTTTAATGTACCTAAACAATGATTACCAAATTTCTCTCTCATATTTTTCCTCATAACCACTGAACTGAAAACTGTCAAAGAATCGATCCAAACGTCCAATTATTATGGACGTTATCTGACATTAAGCGTTTCTGCTTCACATTTTCAGCAGGGCAACAGAGTGGCTGTGGGTGAACTCTCCACCGTTCTCATGGGTTTTATAAGTTTTAGAATGTCCCTGTTGAACTCATAGTGAGGAGATTTATTATTTTTATTCAGGAATTCAACTGTCTTCCTGACTTTTATTTTGAAGCTCAGCAACTAATCTGTGCCGGAAGCTGCAGTCATCACTGCGGCTAACTTCACACTTTGAACAAGATGGCGTCTAGCTGAAAGGAGTGTTAGCAGAGTTTTTTTGGTTGTGTTGAGAAAGAGTTAAAATGTGTAAATTCCAGATGCTGAGAGCGTTGGTGGAGCAGCGACTAACTGCGGCTGCTGAAGAGATATTTGGGCTGTTTGAAAGAACGATAGCAGAGTACGAGGAGGAACTTTGTCGTTCAAAAGAGGAGAACGAGCGACAACGGGAGCTACTGGACGCTGTTTACAACCCTCAGCTTCGGCTACACAGAGCAGGTTTGGTCATTAAACCTTCAGTTGATCTTTCTCTCCTTCCTGGGATCTCTTCTCTCAGCAACGATATGACGATAGGACGTATGGAAATAAGCATGTATTCATAAGATCTATTGTAATCTTCGCTCTTCAACAGGCCTTCGCCAAACCCACCAGACTCCATGTAAATAATCAGGACTTTTATCATCGTAAAACACAGTACATTCAAATTGGTCAGAAACACAATAAAACGATCAAAAGCCGTCTTGGTTTGTCTTTCCACTGTTCCAAAAATCACCACTTAATTCACCCATTTACATGTGGAAATAAATATGCTGGCTCTATACACGCTAAAAGTCCTGATTATTTACATGGAATCTGGTGGGTTTGGTGATGGGGATTTAAACAAAGGTTCTTATTTAATAGGTAATCACTTAGGACTGTATAGGTGATTGTTACATAGTAGTGATGTTGGCCTTGGAACACAACAGCACAGTATTGTAACCACTGAGACTTGGAAGGTGTGTGTGTGTGTGTGTGTGTGTGTGCGTGCGCGTGTATGTGTCTCTGTGTGTATGTGCTTGTGTCTCTGTGTGTCCGTGCGTGTCTCTCGGTGTGTGTGTGTGTCTCTGTATGTATGTGCGTGTCTCTGTGTGTGCGTGAATGTGTGTGTCTGTGCATTTGTGTGTGTGTCTATAACAAGAACAAATTAAAGATACAAAAATATAATGACAATTCAAGTAATCTTAACCGGTACTTAGACGTAGTCATATTTTAAAATCTCCAGTTAGCTTGTAGCACTGACTTCATGTAGGACCCTATGGAGTCTTCTAGCTTTTTTTAGAGTCTCATTTTCACACTGGCCACCGAGCTACACAACTTTTCTGGTGTAAACGCTGCAATCTCTAAGCCTTAGTTGACATTAACTTCTGTCTGTGTTTCAGCTTTGCCTCCAGACAACAAAAACCAGATTTTTATTAAAGAGGAGCAGCAGGAGCCAGTGCCCCCCCCCCCACACACACACATTAAAGAGGAACAGGAGGAGCAGCTTCAAGGGCTGGAGGAGGCTGATGTCACCAAGTTCCCATTCGCTCCTGTCCCTGTGAAGAGTGAAGATGATGAAGAGGAAGGTAAGAACTGGGTTTTTAAGGGAAATAAAAAGGGGGGGGGGATCTGCAGAAGTCAAGAGCATAAAAGTTCAAGAGAACCTGGTTTATTTTATTTTAGGAGTAGGGTTCCTTTCACACTAGTGTTGACAGAGCAGCATGTTACAGCAGCTACTTGTTGTGAACCCAAATGTAGCCTACATAGCACCGAACATGGAGGAATAAGGAAGAGACAGAGAGATGTTCTGCTGCTTCTCATGTCACCCACACTGCAACTGAAATCAGCTGCGTGCAGGTGGACTTTATTAACCACGCCCACAGACAGGTTAATCACAAATTAAATCACAAGTTTGCCCAACATTAAATGAAAACACAAATTAACATTCAATAATTGAGAGCAACATTCAACACCCCCACTTGCTCTCACATTATTACAAACAAAAGCACCTATTACATAAGTACTTCATCAGGGTTTGTCCTTTAGTTATCTCCAAACAAAAACTTAGCAAACTTGGCCAACTTAAATTTTGTTGCAGGTTTGGTCATTACTTCCACTACCATCTGCTCAGTAGGACAATACTCCAATATTACCTTCCCATCATTCACAATGGACCGTACAAAATGGTATTTTATATCCACATGTTTGCACCTCTGTCTGCTGATAGGATTCCTAGCCAAAGCAATTGTGCCTTGGTTGTCCTCATACAGCTTAGGTAGTGCATACTGATATTTATCAATGCCATCTAGCAGTTGAGTGAGGTTCAGACACTCTTGGATGGTTGCAGCCAGAGCAATATACTCTGCCTCACAAGTGGACAGCGCTACAGTGGGCTGCTTTTTGGTCTTCCATGACACTAAAGGTCCGCTCTTCGTCAGGCTCACACAATACCCAGTTGTACTCTGTCTATCATTAACAAAACCAGCCCAGTTTGCGTCACTTTAAGCTTGTATACCCAGGTTCTCATCACATTTCCTGTAACACAACACCTTATCCCTTGTGCCTCTTAGATACCTCAGCACATGTTTAACTGTATCAAAGTAGGTTCAGTAAAATACTGCAACACTTTGCTTACAACAAAACTGAAATCCGGTCTTGTACAGACAGTTACATAGATGAGACTACCAACTGCCTCTCTGTATCTCAAAACATCACTCATCAATGCAGCATCATCTGTGTAGTTCAGTTTTTGTTCACAAGGTGTTGACCTTGGTTTACAATCTTGCATGTTGAACCTTTCTAGAATTTTCCCAACATACTTTGCTTGTGACATTGTTACACAGTCGTCACTCTGGGTGAAATCAATGCCCAGAAAAAATCGTAGTTTGCCCAAGTCCGTCATTTTAAACCTTGCTGTAAGCATATCCTTCGTAACGTTCATAGCTTTTTTCATCGCTTGCTGCGATTACTAAGTCATCGATCCAAATTACTATGATCATGTTCTCCTTGCCTTGTGTAAACACAGTGGTCGGCCTGGTTTTGTAGAAACTTGTTTTGTGTTAGATACTCATGTAACAACTTGTTCCAATTTCTGCCCGATTGTTTAAGCCCATATAATGACCTCTCTAGCCTGCACACCAATTCTCTGCCTGAGTGTGATTTTAACTTGTACCCTTCTGGCTGTTCCGTGTAAATCTCACAGTCAATGGGTGCATGTAAATAGGCAGTCTTCACATCCATTTGGTGTAAAATCAGCTTTTCCTGTGCCGCTTTCTGCATTAAAACTCTGACACTAGTCATGTTAGCGGTAGGAGAAAATGTCTCCTCATAATCCACACCCATCTTTTGACTGTACCCCTTCGCAACATATCGGGCCTTGTACTTCTCAGATCCATCAACATTGGGTTTAATAGCATACACCTATCTACCCCCCACTACTTTCTTACCCTGAGGCAAGTCGGTCAGGGTAAATGTCTTGTTCTCTGTAAGGGAATACATTTCTTCATCCATTGCTTTGGCCCAATCTCTTGATTTATCTGAGGTTACAGCTTCTGTAAATGAAACAGGTATGTTACACGTCACTCGATAGCAGTAATTTATGTTACTCTGGACTTGATCAGCCTCCTCCTCAGACATACATTTAGACACATTGCAATCTGTGTATCTGTCTGGCCTTCTCCTCTCTCTGGAAGGGTATCGGCTAGACCCAGGCTCGCGCTTGACCTCAACTGTCTGTGGTTGGTGGTGGCTCCCTTCAGGTTCATGTTCTAGAACCTGTTCACATGTTCAAACCACTTTCGACTAGCATGCACCTTTCCATATCAAATAGCGTGCGCCAATTGTCAGCAGTCCCATTTTGGTGAGGAGAGTAAGGTGCTGATGTTTGATGTCTGATTGCATTTTTAATCAGCAATGTCTGGTACCCATTGCCTGTGAATTCAGTACCATTATCAGACCTGATGCATTTCACCTTGCCGTATGGGGCTGTGTCAGCTAGAAACTTCTCTGTAGCTAGGACTGTGTCACTTTTGTTCTTTAAGAAATACACAAACACTGTACTGGAAAAATCATCAGTGAACGAAAGTGCATATCTGTACCCATCTCTAGACTCTGGGTGTATTGGCCCTGCCAAGTCTGTGTGTACTAGCTCTAGAGGGGCTTTAGCCCTCACATCAGGGTCTCTATTTCTGGTCTGGTAAAACTTTCCCTGAGTGCACACTTCACAATCTAGAGGTTTGTTTGAGCTTTTAATTTTCATACCATCCACAACATCTGGCAACTTCTGAATGTCATCGTAATTGCAGTGCCCCAGTATCTCATGCCATGTCTGCATATCATGACAACCCTTGCATTGATCATCACATTCATTGTCATCACCATTATTTACTGTGTGCAAATAATATAGTCTATCGTGTAGTTGTATGTGGAACTTGGTACCGTCTTTGTGGATCAGAACGTCCTTCCCTTTCTTGAAGATCACGGTCTCTCTGCTGGCAGTAGCTGCTGTCACAGATAGAATGTCTTGTGAGAAGGATGGGATAAACAGCACCTGTCTCAGCGTTGCATTCAGGTGTCTTCCTTTACTGTCTATCAGACAGACTTCTGCATCGCCGCGGCGCTCTGCCACGCCCATGCACCGCGTGCCGTTCGCCAGCTCCACGCAGTGTGTCTCGGCCTGGAACCTGTCATCAAACCTCTTAAACTTCGCAAGGTCTGTGACAATGTGCGAGGTTGCCCCGCAGTCAACCATCAGGCCCCCTCACGTCGACTCCTGCAGCCCCCTCACTCACTCTGAAGGCTTACTCCATGTTCTGGTCATCTGTCTTCCCGGAGACCTTACGTGCGTCGTCTCGATTACGGCGCTGTTTCCGTTTGCAGGACGTTTCCCGGTGAGTGGTGCTCTTGCAGTGACTGCACCATAGCTTAGCCTGGCAGGCTCTGGCCAGGTTTGATTTGATTTAATGAGATCTCCATTAGCTGGGGCCGTAGCCACAAGTATTATCTAATACAGAGTTCTGCTCAGCTAGGAGATGTTCTTTAAGTAATACTTTGAATTGAGGTTTTCTATTTTCTTGAATGACATGACTAGGCATTGCATTCCATTTAATCATGGCTCTATATATTAGTGTTTTTCCCTTTGTTTGTTCTTACTTTAGGTCATGTGAATTTACCATCCGTAGCATGTCTAGTGCTGTAGTCATGTTTATCAGAACTAAGACCAAGTTGCTGATACAACACCCTTGGCTGTTTAGTCACTAAAATATTTCTGGTAAAATTGAGCAACGAGGCAGTTAATCTGTTCCTTACAGTTAACCAGGATAAACAGCCATGCATCAACACTTGATCTGAGTGGGCACCTCAGTAAACAGCGTGCGGCTTTATTTTGAGCAATTTGCAATTTCTTTATAATTGATATGGCAGCACCTGACCAAACCCCTGAACAATAGTCCAAATGGGATAGGACAGGGTCTCGCTCTCTGATGCCAGACCCTCATTACGTTGTTATCTGCTGCTGCGGCGCGCATCTTCTCTGTTTCCTCGTAGCTGCGTAACTGAATGAGTTCAGCATAGGCCTCGGCATTCTTTTTCTCATCCTCTTGCAGCTCATCTGTGTCTTCAGTGGTGGGCTCTGTTAAAATAGTGTCCTAATCCTTCCAAATGAAGGTGGCCCAAGAATTTTGCCTCCCATAACTCATAACTCTTTTCATCTCCATCAAACCAGCGGACGGCTCTTATCTACAGCCCGTCCGCTCATGGTGCTAACACATATATATATATATATATATATATATATATGTGTGTATATATATGTATATATATATATATATATATATATATATATATATATATATATATATATATATATATATATAAGCCAGATTAGCCACATTTGATGGTGTTGCAGGCTTCTTTTGATTTCATTATTTACATTATTATTATTATTGTCATTATATCATTTGAGTAATATATTTACATGGTATACATGAATAATATATTGTCATTATTTGTTTGTTGTATTTCAGGTTTATGACTTGTGGTCATTTAATGCAAAATAAATAAACAACCACGAGTCATGACATGGTGTGCTTCCTGGTAAGCCTTTTCGGAGGGCTACATAACGGAAATTCCGAACACATATAAGTAGGTCACAATTTGTTGAGCTCAATTGGCTTCCTGTTGAGTTTCGTGTTACTATGTCAAGACTGACCATGACCTGTAAAATATTGTTTGGTAGTGTCCTAATTTTTTTTGTCGTGTCTTATAATTAAGGTAAAGGACACACACAATATTAACACGCATGGCAGCATATCTGACCTGTGTCCTTTAAGACACACACAACAAGACATACACACACACACAGACAGACACACACAATGTAATGGCAAAATTATTTTTAAGCATGATTCTTTATATTTTTATCTTACTTCTGTTTTAGTTAGGGAAAGGAACCTTTGCCTATATAAGGGCAGTTCAGTGGAACAAGTTAGATTGGCAAATTAATTTAACTTTAAATTAATTAAAGTAATTTACACACTGAACTCTTTCAAAAAGACAGTCAAGACCTGGTTACTAGGTCTTGACTCTATTGCGGAATAGGTCAAAAGGCAAATTACCGTTTTTATTTTTATTTATTTAAGGAAAATGTTTTTATGTCATGTCAATTTTTATCATACACTCTGTAAGTGTCTTGTCTTGATGTGTTGGGGTCCACAATGGAAATAAGTCCTGGACTTTATTGTGTTTTTATCCTTGATTGTATTAGATGTCTTTTCATGTTTATGTTTATGGCATATTCTTGATAAAATTAATTAAATAAATCAAATCAAATCAAAAAGGGGTAGTAAACAGGACATTCTAAAACGCTTTACGTGAAAAAGCTTAACGTGGTTTAATGTACCTAAACAATGATTACCAAATTTCTCTCTCATATTGCTCCTCATAACCACTGAACTGAAAACTGTCAAAGAATCGATCCAAACGTCCAATTATTATGGACGTTATCTGACATTAAGCGTTTCTGCTTCACATTTTCAGCAGGGCAACAGAGTGGCTGTGGGTTGACTCTCCACAGTTCTTATGGGTTTTAGAATGTCCCTGTTGAACTCATAGTGAGGAGATTTATTATTTTTATTCAGGAATTCAACTGTCTGTCATGTAAACCCGAAAACAAAATTAAAAAACATTAGAATTATGAACTCAAGTGTCATTATGAAACGCATAAAACAAACACAAAGTGTTGGTCTGTACTGTTGTGCTGTTATAGTTAAATGTAGTTTGCTGCTAGCATGCAGCCTGTCTGACTCCCAACTGTGTGAAATACCAAACTCCTTCCTACATACATTGCAAACTGCTAATGTTATGTATGTTGTATTTCAACTTATGTACTATTTCAGAGATTCTCATTTTTAATCAATCAATCTCAATTTGTTTTCTACACATTTAATAATGTTGGAACAAGCCTGAGTTTTGAACTGCCAACGACTGCTTCTTTTGTGTTTTTTGTGCACATGACGCAAATAAAATGAATAAATGAACAACTTGAGAGAGAAGATGTGTGTTTTTTATGTTTGTGAGATAGATAAATAAATGGGTGGATAGATAGATAGATAGAAAGAGAGGTAGGTAGGTAGATGTAAAACTTTTTTTTAAAAGTGGTCTGATTTCATATATTTTATATGATAATAATCGGTCTAATATAAACAAAAACTTCACCTTTAGACAAACAACAAACAGCTGACATCTTACATTTACACTCCAAGATTAAACATTCTGCCTTCTGTTTGACACTTTAAAGAAGGGAATCAAACTACCATCATCTTTAATTAGGTTCTTTGTTTTCTTAGAGCCCTGAAGATGCATTTAAATATTTGTCTTTTTTCAAACGTATATTTGAATTCATATCTTCCTGTGTTTTTTTCTTCAAATTAACCTAAAACACTTCTGGACTTTTATTTTGAAGCTCAGCAACTAATCTGTACCGGAAGCTGTAGTCATCACTGCGGCTAACTTCACACTTTGAACAAGATGTCGTCTAGCAGAAAGGAGTGTTAGCAGAGTGTCTTTGTTGTGTAGAGAAAGAGGTAAAATGTGTAAAGTCCAGATGCTGAGAGCGTTGGTGGAGCAGCGACTAACTGCGGCTGCTGAAGAGATATTTGGGCTGTTTGAAAGAACGATAGCAGAGTACGAGGAGGAACTTTGTCGTTCAAAAGAGGAGAACGAGCGACAACGGGAGCTACTGGACGCTGTTTTCAACCCTCAGCTTCGGCTACACAGAGCAGGTTTGGTCATTAAACCTTCAGTTGATCTTTCTCTCCTTCCTGGGATCTCTTCTCTCAGCAACGATATGACGTATGGAAATAAGCATTTGTTCATAAGCTCTATTGTAATCTTCGCTCTTTAACAGGCCTTCGCCAAACCCACCAGACTCCATGTAAATAATCAGGACTTTTATCATCGTAAAACACACTGCATTCAAAGTGGCCAGAAGCACAATAAAACTGTCAAAAGCCGTCTTGTTTCGTCTTTCCACTGTTCCAACAATCACCACTCTGGTTTGGTTGAAATTAATCCTTAATTCACTCATTTACATGTGGAGATATGCTGGCTCTATACACACTAAAAGTACTGATTATGTACATGGAGTCTGGTGATGGTGATTTCGGGGCTGTTTTCTAGCTAAACAAAGGTTCTTATTTAATAGGTAATCACTTAGGACTGTGATTGTTACATAGTAGTGATGTTGGCCTTGGAACACAACATCACAGTATTGTAACCACTGAGACTTAGAAGGTGTGTGGGTGTGCGTGGGTGTGGTAGTGGAAGTTTCTTGGCAGCAGGAGTAAAGTTTTGAAAGTTTAGTAAAGTGAAACAAATAAGACAGTCGAAGACTAAACCAAGTTTGGTTTTTGTATTTTATTAAAAATATATTTGCAAATATAGGAAGAACATAAATTTCACAAAAGACAGCAGCCCAATGTGGAAACGTTTCTTCAATGAGTGAACAGGAACACTGAGCTTAAATACATCTTCAGAGTGACAGCACACACGCACTTGGCTTATCATGACTATGAGTTTCTCACAGGCAATCTGATACACATGAAGACAATCGAAAAACACAGGAGACATCTCGAAGCCATTTAGCCTCCTTCCCCCTGTACGACGCCCAGTTACATCTCAACTGGCATGAAAAAACTAAATGTATCGGGAGAGATAGTTTTAGGGTGACATGGCTCCAGACTAACTTTTTTCACTAGGAGCACAGTGGCCCCCTACTGAAAATTTTAGGGGCGCAACCAGAAAATTTAGGGGCACACACCGTAAATCAACATGCTAACCAAATATTCACATTTCTACTAATTTCCACTGTATTACTAATAAATACTTTGATAATAGATGCAGAAAATGTGCTGTTTCAAATTCAGTGTCACTTTTGAAGATGCAACATAGAAGGCACCATTGCTGTTAGTAAACAAAATATTAAAAAAATATACCAACTCTGGTCTACAATTACAATGAATTCACCTTAAAATTAAACATGCATTGTTTAGGCTACTACCCTTAGGGTTGGGTACCTTTCGATACCTGAACTTATAACGGTACATTTTTTCGGTACTTTCCCTCTGTAATTACAATACAATTATTTCAGTTGTAAAAATAATTCCAAACCTATTTATCCTATGTAGTTAGAACATTATGTTATTTTATTAGAATACGTTACACTCTAAAGAAATTAAACAAAAATAAAAATAAAACCCCTCCCTCTCTCCTCCCAAACCCATCCCTACAACCTATTAAATTGAATAATTATTCATTTCTTACTCACTGTAACTTGTTTAGCCTGTTGTATTTTCATCATGACCGTTTTCAGTTGCTCTTTAATGGTTCATGTAAAGCACTTTGAATTGCCTTGTTGCTGAAAGGTGCTGTAGAAATAAAGTTGCCTTGCCTTAAAGCCTCAGCCTGTCAGTCAGTCCCCAGGGCACAGAGCCTCAGCCTGTCAGTCAGTCCCCAGGGCACAGACCCTCAGCCTGTCAGTCAGTCACCAGGGCACAGTTGCACACTGTTGAGCCTGCTGCTTGTCTCAGAGGAAGTGTAACGTCAACAGCACCGTGACTGTTTTAAATATCATATCGCAGCAAACGCTGTCGGTGTGAAGTTTTTAAAAACTGTAACCATACTTGAAGCCACTTTAGCGGCATCACTCACTGTGACTTCAACAAAACAGTCGACGTAGTTTGCACCGATCGCAACTCTGCACGTGTGTGCGAGTGTGTGTGTTTGTGTCGGAGCACCGCTCTCTGTCAATTTTCAGAGAGGACAGATACGCTTGCACTTACGCGCTCAGGTACCTACTAGGGCTGGGCGATATGGACCAAAAGTCATATCCCGATATATTTTGGCTGAATATCGATATACGATATATATCCCGATATTTTTTTCTGCAAAGTGAGAGCAAATGTTCAGTCAAAGCCCAAATCAAATATGACATGTCACAAGTAGTTTCATAGAAACAGTTGCAAAATCAAATAAATAATAAACCGCTTTCTTCACCTGGTTCATGATTAAATGCTCAGCTGTTCAAATAACAATAAAATGTAAACCTAAATACTGTATAACAGGAGTACCTTTTTTGAAATCAAAGCTCCATAGGCTATTTGTGATTCGTTCCAAAGGTCAATTAAGCTTTTGATATTAATATAATCTACTTTGTTCAAAATGTAATGCCTCATGCCTGTAAGCCTAGGTTATAGTCCCATTCTTCCACTTGATACTGCTTCCACTTAAGTAAACTAAAAGATGAACTATCGACTACAAAACAAAGAAACTAATTAATGTGTTAATACAAAGAATATTTATTATGATCGGTTCACAGATCTGAGTCCAAACGGAAACTTCACCCTTCTGAACTAAGAGTTTCTGCTTCAAGGTGAAGTTTAAACAGACTGAAATGTCCAGGCTCATTCCTCCACTATTTATTTCTGTATGTATTTATGCGTTACATGTAATTTTAACGGGCACTGAGCTCCAGATCCTGCAGCCGCAGACGGTCTCTGCTGCCCCGCTGTAGCCTCTCTCCGTCCGCCTGCCGCCGGCAAACTTAGTGGAACTTTCCGCCGATATCGACATACAGTTCGTCCTGGACTACGTGTAAGATCCTACCGATCACCACTCTGTCTTTGGCTGGTCCGATCTGGATCAGCGGGGACCCTGCGCAGCAGCGAGGCAAAGCTGTGTTTTTGCCCGGGGGAAGAGATGCTGCGGCCGGCCACGGAGCTCTCCGCCTCCCGCTGCCGCCGGAGCTCAGATTGCTGGTCGAAGGCGGCATACATAATCATAAAACACATTGTCACCTGTTAAATGTTATCCATGGCTGTTTGTTCTGTTCATTTCCTCTATCGAACATAATTAAGCAGTACAAAAAGTCCGGCATCTTTAGCGTTGATCTGAATGCTTCGGACCCCTGTTCCAAGATGGCGGCGGTTTTGACGTATGTTTAGAACCTCAAGGCGACATCTAGTGTATATATCTATGGGAGCAAGGATCACATTTGAACTATATCGATATATGCGATATGGTCTAATTCCATATCTCATTTAAAAATATATCGATATATTTTTTATATCGATATATCGCCCAGCCCTAGTACCTACGTTTCGACATTTAACGTGTAAAAAATGGGGCCAAATTTACTGGTCGCACATGTGCGACTGGATGTAAAATTCAGTCGCACACTCTCAAATTTTGGTCGCAAAATGCGACCATTTGGTCGCAGTCTGGAGCCCTGGGTGACCTTGTAGCCCCTATCTGTTCAGACAAACAGTGCTCACATTATGTTCCAGACTTTGTGGGAGAAACTAAAACAGAAGTAAGATAAAAATATAAAGAATCATGCTGAAAAATAATTTTGCCATTACATTGTGTGTGTCTGTCTGTCTCTATGTGAGTATGTCTGTGTGTGTGTGTATGTCTTGTTGTGTGTGTGTGCGTCTCTGTGTGTCTCTGTCTGTGTGTGTGTGCGTGCATGTGTCCTGTTGTGTGTGTTTGTTTCTGTGTGTGTGTGTGTGTGTGTGTGTGTGTGTGTGCGTGTCTATGTCTGTGTGTATGCGTACATGTGTCTGTGTGTGCATTTATGTGTAGGGCCCTATGGAGTCTTCTGGCTTTTCTAGAGACTCATTTTCACACTGGCCACCGAGCTAAACAACTTTTCTCTAAGCTTTAGCTGATATTAACTTCTGTCTGTGTTTCAGCTTTGCCTCCAGACGACAAAAAGCCAGATCGTTATTAAAGAGGAGCAGCAGGAGTGTAGCTCCAGTGTGGACCAGCAGGAGCCACAGCCCCCCCCACATTAAAGAGGAACATGAGGAACTGTGGAGCAGTCAGGAGGGAGAGCAGCTTCAAGGGCTGGAGGAGACTGATATCACCAAGTTCCCATTCACTCCTGTCCCTGTGAAGAGTGAAGAGGAAGGTAAGAACAACGTTAACAGGGTTTTTAGTGGAAATAAAGGAGGGACAATCTGCAGAATTCAAGGGCATAAAAGTTCAAGAGAACCCTGGTTTATTTTATTTTAGGAGTAGGGTTCCTTTCACACTAGTCTTGCATGTCCACACCTTCCTCCACAGCGCTGCAGAGGAAGGTCTGGCTAGTCCACACAGCATTCCTGGATGGGAGAAAAATGTCCTCTGATTTATTGGCATTTCTTTAAACCAATCACAATCGTCTTGGTTGGTGCTTAGCACCAGACGGAGCAACGGTGCGTCTGCAACATAGTCTGGGGAAGGAACTTGGTGTGTGGGTGTGGGTGTGGGTGTTAGGGCTGTGACGATAACCGCATCACCGCAATATCGTCACCGCAATATCGGCAGTGACAATATTGTGGACAGATATCGTGTGATATGATATATAATGAAAGCAATAATCATTGTATAGTTATCCTCATCGACTGTCTTCTATGCTACAATCAAGAGTTTATGGACATAAAGTTGCTTGTCACTTCAGCTTTGCACATGATGATGGCCAGTCGCCTTTTCTGCTCTCTGTCTGCTCAGCTGCTATGTACGCTGTGCTGCGAAGCATCTGCCCTCGGCATCGTCGGCAACAAACTTTATTGACAGTAGAGCTTTCTGAACTGTCTGTGGAATAGATCAACGGAGAGGAGAGAAAGCAGAGTGGCCGTAAATGAAAGCAAAACTGAGCTGAAATGGAAACTGTACTAAGGGTTAAGCCCATGTTTTTCTGGGGTAACGCCATTTACTTTACTAAGTAAAGTAAATGGCGTATTGTCAACAGATAAAGTCAACAGATAAAGTCACCGTGTCTTGTTGAGAAGCTCAAGCTTGTTGTTTTATTGTTCACTTTTAACTCACTTTACATCATCTTTGCTATCTCTTTTTCCTGTCGCTTTTCCTCATAGCGGCACTCATACGCTACTCTCCGTTATCGCTTGCTCTCCTTGCACAACCACACAGGTCCTGACATCACTCACTTAAGGGACCCTGCCATTCTCGCTCTAACTTATGCTAGTCTCGTAAGTGGTTTAACGGTTAACCGCCATACAGCAGTGATATGTTGCTTCGTCACCGCGTAAGAAAAACACTATACCGTTAACAGCCTTAGTGTTAATGTTGCAGTGTTAAGGAAGGGAGGATGGAGTGTGTTTTGTAAGAAAGTGATCCTAAGCTGCACATGCTGTGTGAACGGAAGAGTTAATACCTGTGGGGGTGGGCTCTGCAGGCTGAGATAAACAGTAGTCTCTCCCTGACTCCCCGGTTGCAGGGGAAGTCCACACTGTGGCAAATGAGCAGCTGACGATGTTTTCCAAGGTCGATGGTAAGATGAATTATTGGATTAAATGGGTGATAGAATGCAAAACCGATTTTACCCTGTCATAGTTGAATAACGACAGTTCGGTGGGTAAATAGGACATACGTAGAAGCTCAAAATCCCATTGACACCCCTTTACTATGAAAATCTCATATTTTGAAACTGCCGCTGAAAACAGGCGAATCCCAACAAAGCTGGAAGTTGTCGTCAACCTCCCAAAAACCGGAACCTTTGTCAGCCCATGGGTGTATTAAGAGAACGGTCACGCCCCAACATTTACATAGGCTACACAACTGACCTGAGATCAGGTAGTCTTCTGAATCTAGGTCGCGCAGATCTCTGCTATTCCATTACAAAATTCACTTCTGAAACTTTTTTATGCGAGAAATCAACTATGTAAAGCTCAAATATGGGCCGTTTTACGAAAATGGATGGCCAGTTGCAAATTTTGTCCGACTGTGTGTCGGAGTTCAGCGCCGGCCTGCTCTGAGCTCGATTGAGCTCCTTTAGGGCTAGCAGCCGACACTACTCCATACCAGCGCAAAGTCACCGTTTTTTGGATAATGGACTACTACACGCTGGTGCTCTGACAGAGCTCCAGGGCCTGCAGCTCCCCTCTTCCTAATGCCAGGTGTGTGTGAGTGAGAGCACGGTCAGAGAGCTTGTTACGCCAGCAATCTCTTACCACAGGTTCCATTTAATCTTATAATGTGTGTAATTATAATGTGTTGAGTTACTTAAACAAACGATCGGTGAAATACACACCTCTTGTCCGCGAGTCTCATTGATAGAGCCTGCGGCTGGATGGAGCTATAGCTAGCTCTTAGAATTCCTCTGGAATTCACAAAAATTCATTAACTTGACACAGTTGTTAAGCTTTATAAGACATTTAGTTAGCTGTTGTATAACTGGCTTGACGAAATTCAAACTGTAAATATACTCGGAATTATGCCGAAAATGAAGCTAACTATCATTGATTTGTAGCTACACACAGCTAGAATTGAAGGGGCAGTGGCAGCTAACGAAACCCTTACAGCTCACAAATATTCATTAACTTGAAATCGGACACCGTAGTTAGCTTTATAAAACATGTAGTGAGAGGTTGTATAACTGGCGTGACAAAATTAAAACTGTAAATATACTCGAATTACGACCAAAAATGAAGCTAACTAGCTGCATCTGTACACATAGGGTTGTAGGGACTGTTGCAGCTAACGAAACCCTTACAGTTCACAAATATTCATTAACTTGAAATCGGACACCGTAGTTAGCTTTATAAGACATTTAGTTAGATGTTGTATAACTGGCGTGGCGAAATTCAAACTGTAAATACTCGAATTACGACCAAAAATGAAGCTAACTAGCCGTGATTTGTAGCTACACATAGATAGGATTGAAGGGACAGTCGCAGCTAACGAAACCCCTAGCTAAACTTCACAAATATTAACTTGAAATCGGACACCGTTGTTAGGTTTATAAGACATTTAGATGTTGTATAGCTAAGTGGCGTGACATTGTGTGTAACATGTGGTAAGAGATTGCTGGTGTAACACAACGGGCCATTTAGCTAGCAGGAAGAGGGGAGCTGCAGGCCCTGGAGTTCACAGCAGGCCGGGGTCTGTGAAGGAAGGCAGGCCGGGCGGCGAGGCAGCAGCACCGCCGCTGAAGTCCGACACACAGTCTTACCATATTTGCAATTAGCCATCAATTTTCGTAAAATGGCCCATATTTGAGCTTTATATAGTTGATTTCTCACATAAAAAAGTCTCAGAAATGAATTTGGTAACGAAACATTGCAGTGTCTGGAATATGAAATTCTGTCGCTTCTCTAATGAGTGTGTATTGGGGATTCTCTCAACCAATCAGCGTGCATCTCTAATGTCTGCCTATGGCAATTCGCTCAACCAATCAGCGCGCAGTTCATCTAAATATTCACGAGCATACCATATTTGGAAGAAAAGCTCGTTTCAAATAGAGCCAAAACACAGGGATGCATAAGGGCCAATAAAATATCAACCAGACCATTTTCAGCCCAACCAATGTTACATATCCCATTAGGAGACCATAAGGAACAGTGTGAAATACTCTATATAATCATTCTATCACCCCTTTAATGGGTTTGGTATTTCAGCCCCCTCCCCCCTAGCTCCTACAGGCTGTTGCTCAACAATAGGGTGAGTATCAGGTTCCCTAGTCTCATCAGGGATAAGGGCCCTTTCATCAAAGGTAAATCCCATCCTGTCTGACTTACAGTAATGGTTTAGAGGAACGGAATGACTGGGCGGAGAATGCTGATTGTATACTTAGGTGGTCCTCCTATGGATTTGTCGCATACTATGCTGTGGGCAGATAACTTGGAGTTGTAATGGCTTGTCTGTGGCCGACAAAACTCATTTCATAGTCTCTAAGGTAGGGAGGATGTTGTAACTGAACGTGTTGGACGTGTTGATGCTGGTAAGGCACCACTGTATGTGAAACTAAGCTTCATCCTGAGATCCAGGGAAAACTTCACTTCTGGCTCGAAGGACCAAATATTGAATAGGTATTCACTTAGGACTGCATAGGCGATGGTTACATATAGGGATGTACTGCTTGTAGAAAGAAATAACTTAGATTGCACAATTAGGTTGCAATAAAAACAGACATCCATGTCATTTAGATAGCATAGAAAAACTAGAGTCTTACTATAACTAGAAAGGTACAGCTAAACTAGAATTAGCATGAGGAAGCCACGTGGTGATTAGATTAGCTCTGCATCAAGAAAAGTCTCACCAAAACACAGTGAAAGACTCAAATAATGTCCGGATCAGACAAAAATGAACCATTTGAATGCAGTGAAGTCCACTTTGCGCTCTGTTATTCCGACTTGTCTCTTGTTATGCCCAGGGCTTAATTTGAGCCGGAACACGCCGGAACATGTTCCAGAACCTCCGACGTTGGATCCGGAACTTTTTTTTATTGGATCCGGCACCTCCTGTGTCACCAGGAAAAATGAATCACCTAAATGAAAAAAATAAACTACTGTTTGTGTAGTGTTCAATGTTGTTATCTGTCTTGTTAGTCTTTATTCCCCACTGAAGTTCCACAAAAATCTTGTGTTTGCATTTTCGATGCGTTTTGAGGTGAATTTTCAGGGTAAGACAGAGGGGGGAGAGGGAGGGGAGACACTTCAACAGCGTAGCGCTGCACTTCTGGTGACACAAGCCCTTGTGTGGCTATAGCCTTGTTTCAGTCAAGGGAAAAATGTCAAAAAGACAACAAAGTTTGCTTAACGTTTTCAAATATGCTGGCCAGGATCGGATCCCAAACAAGCAAAAACTGTTTCTGCCGATCAAGAATGTGCAGACCACGCTGTTTTTTTTTGTTGGTTAATTTAATAGTCTGATGGATAATTGCTGCTTGTGAAAACGATTGTTGCATTGTATTCTTTTTTTTTTCTTTTACATTTCGAACCGATGCAGTGCGTGTTCTGAAATAAAAATAAACATTGCCCTGATGTACACACAGCATAGTTTAGGTTTTTTTAGTCAGAGAAGATACGTAGGCAGTGTAAAAAATGTTTTTTCCGTTATCTCCAACCCCCGTTTTGAGTCTTTGGATCCCCCCCCCACCCCCCTGCGCTCCAGGACCTCCCACTTTACAAATTAAGCACTGGTTATGCCTCTTTATTACAGACTGCGCTACTTTGTTCTCAACAGCGCAGTTTCATTATTTCACCACATGAGGGCACTAATATGTCAGTCAGCAGCATTTCCAACAGTTTTTCCAAGGCTGAAAAGGAAGACTAGTGGTGTAGATGTAACCTAAGTAACTGTCTGAACAACCAGTATTTCTTTATAACAATCACTATCCAGGTGATAAGACACAGTTCCACAATATGTCTCTGTATGTGTTTCCTGCAGATGTTGAGCAGCTGTTGGTGGTTAAAGAAGAGGTTCCCCCTGAGCAGCAGGGGTGTAGCTCCAGTGTGGACCAGCAGGAGCCAGAGCCCAAAACATCCAGCAACTCACGTTGTGATAAACGATTTGGCTGGAAGGAACATCTGAGGAAACGCACGAGAACTCACACAGGAGAGAAGCCTTTCAGCTGCTCAGTTTGTAAGAAATCTTTTATACAGAGAGGACATTTACAGAAACACATGAGAACCCACACAGGAGAGAAGCCTTTTAGCTGCTCTGAGTGTGGTAAAGCTTTCACTGAACGTGGAACTCTGAAGAACCACATGATGACTCATTCTGGAGAAAAACCTTTCAGCTGCTCAGTCTGTAAGAAATCTTTTATACAGCGTGGAGATTTAAACAAACACATGAGAACACACACAAGAGAAAAACCTTTCAGCTGCTCAGTCTGTAAGAAATCTTTTACTCAGAGAGGATATTTACGGTTACACATGGTAGTCCCACACAGGAGAGAAAAGATTCAGCTGCAGTGTTTGTAACAAAAGATTTGCCTGGCGTTCTCATGTCAAAACACATAAATGTGTTGGTCCGATGGAAACAGAAGCTGATGGAGAGGACTGTGGAGGATCAGAACCAGCCAGGAACTCAGATTCACTTTTACAACCAGAGACTAAAGACCAGACTGGAGACTCTTCTGAACCTGAGACTGATGACAGTGCTGATTGGAAGGAGACCAGAGAACCTCAGTCAGCTTTAAACTCTCTGAAACATGATTAAAGAAGTAAGAAACACTCAGCTGTTCTGAGTGTGGGAGAAGATGTGGTTTCAAGTCAGATCTGAAGAAACACATGATGACTCACACAGGAAAAAAACCTTTCAGCTGCTCAGTCTGTAAGAAATCTTTTACACACAGTGGATCTTTAAAGATGCACATGAGAATCCACACAGGAGAAAAACCTTTCAGCTGCAGTGTTTGTAATACATCTTTTACACAGAGAGGAAGTTTACAGAGACACATGGTAGTCCACACAGGAGAAAAGATTCAGCTGCAGTGTTTGTAACAGAAGATTTGCCTGGCGTTCTCATGTCAAAACACATAAATGTGTTGGTCTGATGGAGACAGAAGCTGATGGAGAGGACTGTTGAGGACCAGGACCAGAACCAGCCAGGAACTCACATTCACTTTTACAGTGGTGGTAAGCTATGTCTGGGCTTTTTGTATTTGTATATATATTTATAATTTGTATAATGTCTGTCACTGTTTTTGTTACTATTTCTATGATGTCTGTTACTGTTTTTTGTTATGATCATTCTTAAAGAAACATGTAAATGCCATGCAAACTTCTTTGTTGAATGAAAATGTTTCACAATAAACATATTTGAAACCCATCCACATCTACAACCAGAGACTGAAGACCAGACTGGAGACTCTTCTGAACCTGAGACTGGTGACAGTGCTGATTGGAAGGAGACCAGAGAACCTCAGTCAGCTTTAAACTCTCTGAAACATGATTCAAGATGTAAGGAAACATTCAGCTGCTCTAATTGTAGGAAAGGATTTGGTCGCAAGACACATCTGATGAAACCCATAACTCGTGCAGAAGTAAAAACCTTTCAATTGCTCATTTTTTTTTGATAGAGGATTTGCAGATTAGCATTATCTTAATGCTAATCCAATATCGAAAATGGACTATTGAAGACACACATGAGAACTCATACTGCAGTGTTAGTGACAAAAGAGTCAACTGGTGCACCAGACTCAAACCCATCAGTGTGTATGTCATCAATCCTCACCTCTTCATCAAAGACAAACTCAACACATGGAAACAGAAGGTGATGGAGAGGACTGTGGAGGACCAGAACCAGCCAGGAACTCACATCAACTTTTACAATCAGAGACTGAAGACCAGACTGGAGACTGTTCTGAACCTGAGACTGATGACAGTGCTGATTGGAAGGAGTTTCAGTCAGCAGTTGAACTGAACAGAGAAAACATTTTATACAGGCAACAACATTATTTTTCGGGGCTAGTTTACACCTTATTGAAAGGATTAAATCAGCATTGATGAAGTTAATCATCAGCTTCCTTAACTAAGTTCCTGTGGCTTTAAAGGTTCAGTTATTCAATGGTTACATGAGTACTTAAGTAATCGTAAACACAATCAAAAGTTCTCTTTTCACAAAGCAAACATTTTGTGTGGGGTCAAACAACCTAGTTTTCTTTTCTTTTCTTTTTGCACAGGATATGATAAGTGAGCAGCTCAGTAGTGTTTGTGAGAGCATTTCACGTGTGTGTGTGTGTGTGTGTGTGTGTGTGTGTGTGTGTGTGTGTGTGTGTGTGTGTGTGTGTGTGTGTGTGTGTGTGTGTGTAAGGTAATTGGGAATAATGTCCCTGGTGGAGTCTCATACAAACTCGGTCATTTCCACCAGCTGACAGTTTGTAACATAGAAACAATATGGGTTCTGGATCTTTTTTTATAGTTTGTAGCTGACTTTACCAGCTGACTTCTCTATTGGGTGTTGAAACAGGAGACGTCTCTTACGTTCTAAAACCAGCCGCTGGAGACATAACAAGTTCAGTCACCGCGACACTGGGCTTTATGTTATTGCACTCTGAGTTATTAAATATACAGTATATTATATGCACTTGTGGATTAAAACTAAATTATTAATTAAGTTGATGTTGAAAACATTTTATTTTGGTAATTTCCCTTTCTTTTAAAGAAATGATTCATTGAACTTTTTGTTGCTTCCATATAGGTTATAAAACCAATAAACAGATCATTTATATGTGCTGCGTTTTTGAGTCATGAGTTTGTCATGCCTCAAATAGAAGGGATATAGTAGCAGTACTAAATAAGGTGTTTAATAAATAAGGTGTTCACATAATTTTTTTAATTTAAAAAACTACTTTAAAGACAATTTAGTTTTGATTGACTTTCACTATTTGCAGGAACATAACCGTTAAAAGTAATCTAAAAGAGAACAGTTACAAAAAGTGTTTCCTTTCCTTATTTGATATTCACTAAAATAAGTAGAAGTTTTTTCAAGTGATAATATTGATTAAAAATCAAATAATGCCTTTTTGGAGTTCTGTTTTGTGCCACACAGCGCCTCATGTGTGTCAGTCGGGTCCTTATTTGATATTCACTAAAATAAGTAGAAGTTTTTTCAAGTGATAATATTGATTAAAAATCAAATAATGCCTTTTTGGAGTTCTGTTTTGTGCCACACAGCGCCTCGTGTGTCAGTCGGGTCCATCTCGCTCCCCCTCCAGCTGCAGGACCGGTGAAAAACTGTACCAGGAGATTGACCATCACAGCATCTCAGACCACAACACAGCCAGACACGATAAAGGTTTGTGGTCTGGCTACAGTTCTCGGCCCAGAGGGAAAGGGATGGGGGACCAGTGCTAGGCGTCTGGTTGTGACTTCAGCATCTGGAGATGCACTGTGTCAAACCAAAGAGCCAGCAGCAAACCACACACCCTACCCAAAGCCTGGAGGAACATTCTGTGATGAACTGATGACGCTGAAAGAAGAAGGCTTCGGAGGGGTCAATCATATGACCCCGAGGCCTGCTCACCAAAGGAAAAGACGCTCAATCCTATCTGGAGGTACGGACCAGCAGACAGAGAAGGAGGGGGGAGCGAGAGACCGTTCTGCTCTGACACATCTGACGCACTGTGAAGTTAAGTAGCACACAGACTCACATTCTGAAAATACACACACTATTAGGAGAAGATAATTGGAATTACTTATTTTTACTTTTAAGATAAGTATTCAGTTGGTGTGTCAGTAAATGTTTAAAGTACATGTCACAAAGGTCTTTTACAATTCCCAGGCTTGAATCACACTAAGAGACGTTGGATTTAGTAAAAATGATCTTTATATTTTTCTTTTCATTTCACTCAGCAATTGTACATTTCCATTGGGCAAAAAATAGACAATCCGATTGCAACTATTCCATAAAGAAAGGGGCTACAGTCTTTACCCTTTTTGTTATTTGAGGGAGGAGAGAAGAAGGTCAGCAGCACACAACGTCCAATCCGCCTTTCCCGTTCGGGCAGTCACACAACACTAGTGCGCCGATCCACCAGACATTCATGGCTGTCCTCCGGATCCAACTCTGCCGTCCTTATCTGTGCTCCGTCCTGCACTCCTGCGCAGCCTCCAGTTCTGCTCCAAAACCTTTATCTTCTACCGCCCCTTTCTTCTGCTCTCCCCGCATCATTTATCCAAATGCGCTCCAGGTGTGTTGGAGCGCATTCCCGGTTCTTCCAGCATCTCTCCTAATCATGAGATCTGCCTCAGGTGCGCAGGGAGGAGTCTTCAGTTCTGTGCCAGGCAAACCAAAACACCACACTGTATACAAAATAAAACACCACTCTATATCTATATCTATATATATATATATATATATATATATATATATATATATATATATATATATATATATATATAATAAAACACCACTCTATATATGTACACACACACAATATAAGAAAACTAGCTGCCTGGCTCCACTTTGTGACACTCCTCCCACCTTTAAGGATTGTCGTCTCGACAATCATCTCACGGTCTATAACGACTTGGTTTGACTCCTGCAGTATTTCTGGTCGACCTGCGGGGCTGATCTACATCAATCTGACCTGGTTGTGAAGAGCCCGGTAAGGTTTCCAAAGTCTCTTCTACCGCCGATCCCATCTCTGCCACTGGACCCTGTCCTTCTAGGGTTGGCTGGACCAGGGGGATCCCTGTTCTCCCCCCACTGTGATTTGGGGCTAGGATCCACTGTGGCCTGCATGGAAGCAGAAGAGGCAATGTACTCACCTCTGGAGTATCTTGCGGGGTAACAGGTCTCGTTTGGAGCAGCGGTAGGTCTGGACAGGGCCTAAGATGATTTCTGTGGATGGTCTTTGTTGGCCCATCACGGCCTTCAGGTCAAATTCTGTATGCCGGACTGTCTGAAGAGAGACTGGATATGATGACATATGGTTCTGGGGTCAGTTTGCCCTGGGCTCGCCATCGAAGGTTCTTTACCAATACTCTCTCTCCCGGCAGTAATGGTAGCGCCATCCTTTTTTTATTATACCTCTTCTGGTCTCTGGCCTGTCTGAGTTTGGAGCATTTCAACACTGCTTCATATGCTTGCAGCAGTGTCTGGTGGTGCGCCTGGACCCATCCTCCCTGTTGGTTGGTCCGTGGAGGTATAGGGGCTGCCATCAACATATCCACCGGAAGACGGCCATGCCTGCCAAACATTACAAAGAAGGGAGAGAGACCAGTAGACTCATTTACAGTGTTGTTATATGCATGTACCAACTCTGGTAACCGTTTAGCCCACTGTGTCTGTTCTTCTTCATTCAAAGAACTCAGAAGAGTCAGCAATGTGTGATTGAACCTCTCCACTGAACCGTTTCCTTGAGGGTGGTACGGGGTAGTACGACTCTTCCTGGCTCCATACATATGGCACAGTTCTGCGAAGACCGCAGATTCAAAAGCTGCTCCTCGGTCGGAATGTATTCTCTCAGGGCATCCAAAAGGCTGGATGATGCATTTCCACAATTCTTTCGCTGTCGTCACGGCCGTCTGGTCCTTTGTAGGAACGGCCCATGCAAATCTGGAAAACACATCCACTGCGACCAAAATATAAGGGTACACATCTCCAGGTCGCCCCAATGACAGATAATCCACAGCCACTAATTCAAGTGGATAAGAAGTAGGAATAGGCCTTAGGGGTGCCCTTACCTCTTGATGAGACTTCTGTTGCAGGCAATGGCCACAGTTGGTTGACCATCGGTGAACATCCTCTCCTTGTCCTGGCCAATAGAACCTGCGCTGAAGTACAGATAAAGTCGTTGTGCCAGCCAAATGGCCAACTGCTTCATGGTATTGTCTCCATATCAATTTTCTCCACCCTGGGGGCACTACAATCTGTTCAAGCAGTTCGGTGTGTTTGTCTTTTACAGTCCTCAGCAACACCCCCCCTTTAATGCTGAACTGTGCCCATGACCTATTAAAAGGTTGTAACAGCTTGATTCTGTGTTTAGGAGTGTTTTCTGAAATCTGTTTACCTTCTTGTATCAGGACCTTCACTAGACTTAATGTGGAGTCTTCTTGCTGGCGTAATGCCCAAGGCTCCAACTGCTCCAGGTCCGCTGTGCTCTCTGTTGTAATGGCCATGGAAGTAGAAGTTTGTGGTGATCGCCGTGACAAGGCGTCTGCATTTCCATTTTCTCTCCCTGGGCGGTATTTGAGTGTATAGTTAAAATTTGCCAGCTGGGCCACCCACCTCTGCTCAGCTGCCCCAAGGTTTGCAGTATTCACATGCACCAGCGGATTATTGTCAGTATACACAGTTACATCAGAACCCCAGAGATAATCCTTGAATTTTTCTGATACAGCCCATTTAAGGGCCAGCAGTTCCAATTTAAAGGAACTGTAGTTCTTGTCATTTCTCTCGTTGGGGCTTAGGGATCGGCTAATAATTTGTTTTCTGTCCCAGAACTCTAATCAATAGACTGATAATAACGGCTTTATCAAAAGAGGGTGCTCCCCCAGCTTATCAGATGTTAGCCATGACTGAATCTATTCACCCTGCCAACTATGGGGACTATTTTGACGAGGCTGACACTTCCTCCGACGAGGAGGAGGGAGGAGTATAGTCACGCTGGGTCTAAATTACTCACAATCACCACCCAGTGGCCCCTCTCCCTGAGCCCCCGTTTCCTATCTCCAACTGTTTTTCTATCCTCTTATCTGCTGTCAGAGACTCCCTTCTTTGTTTCACAGATATTGCGCGGGGCTGAAAATCAGCCCATAATCAATATAGCCTTAAGCAAGACATAGGTTTGAAGTACGATTTTACAATTTTTAATTAATTACAATAATTACAAAAGATGTTTGTTTGAAGTTTGCATGATACACGATGTTTAGGGATTTCCACAAAAATAATTGTAACCATTGGTATAGTCATAGAAAGAGCAATGGATTATGCAGCTTACATTAGGAGCTAAAATCTACATATAAGCCCCACGCACCACACAGCTCTGTCATGATATCTACTATCACAGTTAACTTTTGATTGCTTATTATTGATTGCTAAATTGCCAGTAAGTCGTATGTAAGTCTCGAAAAGGGGACCCCATTTCTTTGTTTTACCAATATTAGGATTATGTTCCGCAGCGTGTTGCTGTGGAAAAAGAGGGTGTAGAAATATATTGGGTTTAGAATAAGAATGTCCTGTAGCCTGGGATGGCCTCGCTGTCTCCTCCTGTCTGGCAAGTGTAAGATAAGACAGGTTCAAATTTAGTGGAGCAAAAGTGCTCCTCATTTGTTTAATAAACAATTGGAACAGAATGCACCTAATGAAATCTCTTAAAGGAACAGACAATCTCTAGCGCGCAACTTCTCTGTCTTCTCGGAGACAGAAAGTCTGAGTGATATCCAACCAATTGGCGGCCCACATGCAATGGCGGAAGGAGGAACCTGAAGATGAATAAAAGAATAGGGAAAAGGAAGGTCCGGTGTCAGACCCGGAAAGACTTTGTTGGTGGTTAGGGAGAGAAAGTCTCGAAGGAGCAGCTGATCCATATGCATATGAAATATCTAATTTTACTAAAGACTGTTATAGTTTAACTGAACGAATCCTGAGTATTCATTTCTTGGTCTGCCTTTCAACGAACACAATAAGTAAAGGGGAAACTTTGAGAAGTGACCGGTGGTTCTTAAAAGAAAGGTGTCAATGATGTTCTTAATCAATTCGATTTCAATTCACAAGGTCCAGATTTGATTACAGTCAGGTTAGGGAAATTTCAGTTCCAATACCGGTTCAGCTTGTGTATAAAAGAGATTTTCAGAGAACTTCTGCTGTAAATTATACAAGCAAGAAGCAACCCTCAGATATGTTTTATATTGCACCACGTTCATGTTTACATTAAGAACTGAACCACCAAAAGTTTGTTTTAAAGCACTTTTTACTTCTACGTCCATGGTGAAAATAGAAATATTCAAGATCCATTTTATTGATTAATATCAGCTGTGGTTAGCATGCATTAGCTAATTATATTAGCTGACTCAGCCCTGGGGTGCAAAGCACCAAACCTGGAAAGAAAACTTTCTCCGTTTTGTTTATTTCCAAGTCACTTATCGCACTAAGCTGGTTTAAGTCCTATTTCTCTGAGCAATCCCAATTTGTTAATGTTAACGATAAACCCTCCAAGCACGCTAAAGTTAGCCATGGCGTTCCTCAAGGCTCAGTGCTTGAACCAATTCTATTTTCCTTATATTTGCTTCCTCTAGGTAATATTATTAGGAAACACTCAATTAACTATCACTGTTACGCTGACGATACCCAATTATATCTGTCAATTAAGCCAGATGAAAGTGGTCAGTTAGCAAGACTTCAAACGTGTATTGAGGATATAAAATCCTGGATGACCCACAATTTCCTGATGTTAAACTCAGACAAAACTCAAGTCATTGTGATGGGACCAACGCACCGCCGAACTTCGTTTTTGAAAGATATAGTTACTCTGGATGGTATTGCCCTGGCCTCCAGCACTGCTGTCAGAAATTTGGGAGTTATTTTTGATCAGGATATATGCTTCAACGCTCACTTAAAACAAACCTCAAGAACAGCCTTTTTCCATCTTCGTAACATTGACAAAATTAGGAATATCCTGTCTCAAAACGATGCTGAAAAACTAGTCCATGCATTCGTTACTTCTAGACTAGATTACTGCAATTCCTTATTATCAGGTTGCCCAAATAAGTCCCTTAAGACTCTCCAGCTGATCCAGAATGCTGCAGCACGTGTTCTGACGAGAACTAAGAGAAGAGATCATATTTCTCCTGTATTAGCTTCTCTGCATTGGCTTCCTGTAAAATCTAGGATCGAATTTAAAATCCTCCTCCTGACTTACAAAGCTCGAAATGGTCAAGCAACATCATACTTAGAAGAGCTCTTAGTACCTTATTGTCCCACTAGAGCACTGCGCTCCCGGAATGCGGGGCTACTTGTGGTTCCTAGAGTCTCTGGAAGTAGACTGGGGGCCAGGGCCTTCAGCTATCAGGCTCCGCTTTTGTGGAACCAGCTCCCAGTCTGGGTTCGAGGGGCAGACACCGTCACCACATTTAAGAGTAAACTTAAAACCCTCCTCTTTGATAAAGCTTATAGTTAGGGAGTGAGGGGTTGCAGCGTACGCCTAACCCGGCCCACCTGCTTCTCTTCGTAGTCATCAGTTTTATATACTGTATAAGTAATAATATAGCGAGAGTAGAGGGAGGCAGGCCAGTATAGCCCGATCCGGTTGGGGAGAGTTCTAGCACGACCAGGCACCTCTCTTTAACCTGCCTCTCGTAGTTATGCTATTATAATTCTAGACTGCCGGGGAGGCTGTTTCCTTCCTATGACACACTGAGCTGCTCTCTCATCTCTACTTGTTACTTTTGTATGCATCCTGTCCCAGAAATGCTCGTTACTAATCTAGCTCTGGGGAGTTTACTCCCCGGAGTCCTTATGTTTCTTCTTCGCAGAGCTATGCTCTGCGATTCTCTGCAATTCCCGGCCGCATCCTGCTACGTCCTGCTGCATCCGCCGCATCAACCCATGCTCTGACATGAACTTCAACGATGACCCTCGAAGTCACTGTTCCTCTAATGTGACTATTATCGCCACTGTTCATCACACCCCCAACCGGCCCGTCAGACACCTCCTACCAAGAGTCTGGGTCTGCCGAGGTTTCTTCCTAAAAGGCAGTTTTTTCTTGTCACTGTCGCAATAGCCACTGTTAATGCTTGCTCTTGAGGGAATTACTGTAATTGTTGGGGTTTTGGAAATTATAGAGTGTGGTCTAGACCTACTCTATCTGTAAAGTGTCTCGAGATAACTTCTGTTATGATTTGATACTATAAATAAAATTGAATTGAATTGAATTGAACTTATCTACATGAGCAAAAAAAATCAAAAATTTAGTTTCATGTGCTCACAAAACTTTCATGTTCACACGTCAAACTTTTATGTGCACACGCAAAACCTTTTCATGTGCGCACATGAAAGTTTTGTATGAGCACGCAAAACTTTTGTGTGAGCACATGAAAGCCGTATATTAATGTAGCCTGGGCTATGACAGTGACAAGTAGATAAATGACTACAGTACAGGAGTTAGTTGCACTATATTTTAATATAGGTCTTTATTATAAGGACATCTTTGCTTGCAAGTCCATTATTTTGTTTCAATACGACATTTAAAACAGATTTTAAAGTCTTGTAATATGTTCCGGACCAAGGGATACAGAACAGTTACAAACATATTGCCAACTCCACGAATATAGGTGGATGTAAATAAAATGCAAGGAGAATGGATTAAACATAATGATGAAAGAGGATATTCAATTAATTCTACGAGAAAAGGGGATATTCTAAAATGTTTAACGTGAAAAAGCTTAACGTGTTTTAATGTACCTTAACAATGATCAATGATTATCAAATTTCTCTCTCATATTGCTCCTCATAACCACTGAACTGAAAACTGTCAAAAAATCGATCCAACATCCAATTATTATGGACGTTATCTGACATTAGGGGTTTCTGCTTCACATTTTCAGCAGGGCAACAGAGTGGCTGTGGGTTGACTCTCCACGGTTCTCATGGGTTTTAATAGTTTTGGAATGTCCCTGTTGAACTCATGGTAAGGAGATTTATTATTTTTATTCAGGAATTCAACTGTCTGTCATGTAAACCTGAAAATACAAACGAAAAATCATTAAAATTATGAACTCAAGTGTCATTATGAAACACATAAAACAAACACAGTGTTGTTCTGTACAGTTGTGCTGTTATACTCTTGGGGGAATTATCAGAATTTGTTGGCGCTTTGTTAATTATAGAGTGTGGTCTAGACCTACTCTATCTGTAAAGTGTCTTGAGATAACTTGTTATGATTTGATACTATAAATAAAATTGAATTGAATTAAATAGATGGCTTAGCTGACGAGACCTTTGAAGGTCTTCAAGATAAAAGCAATCGAAGTATATGTCAGGTCTTCTCATTCTTTCTTGCAGTCCTGCGTTTAAAGGTGAACGAAGAAGCTCATGTTCAAGCTCTGTTGTGTACCTTTCAAAGAATGAGTGCTTAAGGTCCTTGTTTCACGAATTTAATAGAAGATTTACAAATTGGATGCTCTATGTGTAATAAGTATTTATAAAATTAAATGTCCAAATTTAGCGTGCACAGCTTGTCCTTTTTATGACTCAAATGTATACAATTCACCATGTTTCCTGCTTTATGAAGGTGAGGTTAATGTTCATCTTCACACAAACAACAAAATTGGATGAAAATATAGCTGCAAGTAGCAGTGAGGGGGCCAAGCAGTTCACTAGAAGGAATGGCGCTGCCATGGCATGAGCAGGGGTGCCACCAGGAATTTTGGGCCCCATGACAAAAAATCTAATTGGGCCCCTTCTGCGCAGCTGTTGTCACCACATCTTTAGAACCTAACTGTCCCATCAAAAGCTTTACATAACTCTAATTAAAGGCTTGCGTCTTGTAGTTCAGTACTAGAGGACAAATGACACCACTCCTTGCGCGTCCTCACAATCAGCTATCATGTCCCTGTACCAAGTTTGGACTTCATACATCAAAACGTTGCTGAGATATGAGCTCAGGGATTGGGTCTTGAGTCCATGTACAAAGTTCGGTTTCAATACATGAAAGCATTGGTGAAATATGAGCCTACTTCCTGTGATTATAGCAACAACCTAGTTCTCAAAAAACTGAAAATTGATTGTTTGTCCTCAAGATGCGGTCCCAAGTCGATGTATCAAGTTTGGTTTCAACATGTGAAAGCATTGCTTAGATATGAGCTCATTTACTGTAACTCTAGCGCCACCCTAGGGTTCGAAGGTCACCAAATTGATTGTGCTTCCTCAGGATGGGGTCCCAAGTCCATCTACCAAATTTGGCTTTGATACATGAAAGCGTTGCTGAGATATGAGCCTACTTCCTGTGATAATAGTTCTTGAGCCTCTTCCTAATTGTGCCATGTACTACGATTGGTGTTGATACGTAAAAGACTTGCCGATACATGAGTTCACTAGCTGTTTGGCAGCTTCTGCATTGATTTCGATTGACTGTGACGGGCAACACTTTCGAATATCAATATGCAATGGAATAACTTTTGTGAGGCATGGTCTGTAGATCATCAAGATTTCATGAAAATCTGACCAATTTTGTGACCTGTGACTTTTTAGTGTTTTTGATCAAATCCAAGATGGCGGAAGGTCCAACATGGTGGATATTGACATCATGCGTTGAGTTTGCCGTCATCCAAGGATTACAACTATATCTTGATGTTCAAAATCGGGCATACGGTTCAAAAGTTAACACTTTCTGACTTTTATTTTGAAGTTCAGCAACTCATCTGCACCGGAAGCTGCCGTCTTCACTACGGCTAACTTGACACTTTGAACAAGATGGCGTTTAGCAGAAAGGAGTGTTAGCAGAGTGTCTTAGTTGTGTAGAGAGAAAGGTAAAATGTGTAAAGTCCAGATGCTGAGAGCGTTGGTGGAGCAGCGACTAACTGCGGCTGCTGAAGAGATATTTGGGCTGTTTGAAAGAACGATAGCAGAGTACGAGGAGGAACTTTGTCGTTCAAAAGAGGAGAACGAGCGACAACGGGAGCTACTGGACGCTGTTTTCAACCCTCAGCTTCGGCTACACAGAGCAGGTTTGGTCATTAAACCTTCAGTTGATCTTTCTCTCCTTCCTGGGATCTCTTCTCTCAGCAACGATACGACGATAGGACGTATGGAAATAAGATCTATTGTAATCTTCGCTCTTTAACAGGCCTTCACCAAACCCACCAGACTCCATGTAAATAATCAGGACTTTTATCATCGTAAACCACACTGCATTCAAAGTGGACAGAAACACAATAAAACTACAAAACGCCGTCTTGGTTCATCTTTCCACTGTTCCAACAATCACCACTCTGGTTTGGTTGAAATTAACCCTTAATTCACCCATTTACATGTGGAGATATGCTGGCTCTATACACGCTAAAAGTCCTGATTATTTACATGGAGTCTGGTGGAGATATACTGGCTCTATACACGCTAAAAGTCCTGATTATTAACATAGAGTCTGGTGGAAATATGCTGGCTCTATACACGCTAAAAGTCCTGATTATTTACATGGAGTCTGGTGGAGATATGCTGGCTCTATACACGCTAAAAGTCCTGATTATTTACATGGAGTCTGGTGGAGATATGTTGGCTCTGTACACGCTAAAAGTCCTGATTATTTACATGGAGTCTGGTGGAGATATGCTGGCTCTATACACGCTAAAAGTCCTGATTATTTACATGGAGTCTGGTGGAGATATACTGGCTCTATACACGCTAAAAGTCCTGATTATTTACATGGAGTCTGGTGATGGTGATTTCGGTGCTGTTTTCTAGATAAACAAAGGTTCTTATTTAATAGGTATTCCCTTAGGACTGTATAGGTGATTGTTATAGTAGTGATGTTCACCTTGGACAACAGCACAGTATTGTAACCACAGAGGCTCAGAGTGTGTGTGTGTGTGTGTGTGTGTGTGTGTGTCTCTGTGTGTGTGTGTGTCTCTGTGTGTGTGTGTGTCTCTGTGTGTACGTGGGTGTGTGTGCCTCTGTGTATACGTGTGTCTCTGTGTGTATGTGTTTGTGTGTCTATGTCTGTGTGCGCATTTGTGTGTGTGTGTGTGTGTGTGTGTCTCTCTCTCTCTCTGTGTGTTGTGGAAATAAAAATATATGTCCACGGCTCAAGGTCAGATTAGAGGCTACTAAATATCCCTTTTGGATTAATTGTGCCACCTGAAATTCTCAGTTAATATTTTAAAAGCTGTTATTGTTTGTTGTTACACTTTAAATTGGCTGTGAGTAGTGTTGCAAAGGGGAAACTTTCCATGGAAAGTTAAGCTGTGGAATTTTGGAAACATTCCAATTTGAAAACTTTCAGGGGAATTAATGGGAATTTCTGAGAATGAACTGGAAATGTTGGGCAATTCATACAAACTCCATCTTATACAAACAAATATAAACATTTTGTTTTGTAATAAGCAGAGAGGGATATACAGTGAATACAAATGTTGAGTGGGTGTGGCCTCAATAGCCCTGCAGTAGGCTAAGTAGTAGCCCAAACCATTGACCTTTTAGCTTAAAGTGCCCATATTATGAAAAAAAAACGTTAGCATGCTAACGCTAATGCTAACGCTAGCATGCTACCTCGTTCTCAATAGCAAAGCACTGCTACAACACACACAAGTTCACCATAATCTCCAGAAGAACTACTTACATGTGCGCCCTCGTTTAGAAGTCTCCCAGCCAATCCTGCCTTGTAACTGACTGAAGTTGGAGAAACAGGCTTTCTTTTACTGTCTCTAGAGTTAGCTAGCTGACATGCTCTACATCTGAGCTACTGAGCATGTACGAGTATAATCAAAGATAGTGCAGAAGAAGAAGAAAAGAGGTCTCACTCTGTAGCTAAAACAGAAACCAGGTGAAAAGAGGATCTGCAGCAGTGAGAGAGAGCTGTGCAGTATAACAAAAATATGGTGTTTTTTGAAAATTAAACCATGTAAACCTATTCTGGTACAACCTTAAAATATAATTATGAACCTGAAAATGAGTATAATATGGGCATTCACTCAAAGCATATAGTATGCGTGAAAAATAAAAACAGGACACGTCATTTCACTGTGTAGTGTTTAACTTCGCTAACTAACCGTAATAGCGTGTAATGATAAAAAGACCGGGCAGCAACATGTACCGGGACATTGAGAAACACGCAGCGCGAGAGGTGATGGATAGTTCCAGTCACTTCGTCATGTATTCACTTCGTTGAAACAAGAGAAGAAAGCCTCATTGATGTGAAGAACAGGACAGAGATACGTGTAGAAATGCTCTCTGCCTGCCTATATGCCAACGCTCCGGCAAGTCCACTCACCCCGTCTCTGCTTGGGCATGCCCCAGCTGGCCGCACATTTTTATTTTTATTTTTTAAAGATAATTTTTTGGGGCATTTTTAAGCCTTTATTTGAAAGGACAGCTAAAGACATGAAAGGGGAGAGAGGGGGGAAATGACATGCAGCAAATGGCTGCAGGTCAGAGTCTAACCCAGGCCTGCTGCGTCGAGGAGTAAACCTCTATATATGGGCGCCCACTCTACCAACTGAGCTAGCCGGGCAACTAGTTAAGGCAGTTGCTGTTTGTTGATTACTGCGTGTCATAGGGAGGATATTCAACTGAAGTTGCATTAAATCAGGTTGTTTTAACCAAGATTATGCTGCAAGATGGGTTTTATTTCAACTATATTTAAGTTCCCTGTTATAGACTAACAGTATTATAACAAGCATTATTAAAAATATCAGGTTAATTCCAGTTAATTCCCATGGAAAGTTTCCAACTTTAAAAAATACCGGAATTTTGCAACCCTAGCTGTGAATAAGTACACCTTCACAATTTCCCTGGGGCGACAAATATATAAATAAATTCTTCTGACTCTGATTTTTAGTATGTAGGTTATATTTATTAACCCCTTAACATTTACCATCTTAACTCAAGCACACTGGGGGAAAAAACAGAGCATGCTTCTTGTGACAATATATACTTTTTAGGGGTTGGAGGCCTTTCTGTTTTTCCAATTTTTCCAAAAGTTTTTTATTCAGAGGATCAGAAATTGAGAAAATTACAAAATTGCGTCCCGTATTTTAAAAACTAAATGCTGTAGTATGTAGTAGCCTATGCTGATCAGGGTTTCCCGTAGACAATGTGTTAGTTAAGGTGGTAGGGTGGGGTTGCCATCTGACCGGCAAATAACCAGCTTTTCAAAATAACAGTTGCAATGTGCAATTTTAAGCTCAGTAAACTATTTAAAAAAAAATGCTATAAACAGTGTTACTCGCATGGCTCCCATTATCCTCCGTGACACGCTCGCACAACGCGCATACACCTTGCTTCTCTCATCTCACGGAACCAGCAGTTCAGGACAAATAAGACCTTTTACACAACATTTCCATGAATCATGGATGTGTGGATGACATAAATGAGGAAATATTAGAGGACTTAAGGAGATGTGATGTTGAACTGCATGTGCCAATACCACTTAACTCAAATGCCCCAGCAGCAGCAGCAGCAGCACGGGAGAGGAGAGACCGAAGAGCTGCATCGTCTGTAGTGAGGTCATCCCGGTCTAATGTTAGACTACTTTGTAAAAATATCACCATGCATGCATAACCTCGTGATTCGGTGAGAGTGAGCCCAAAACATTGGAAAGTATGTTTTTGTGACATTTCTTTATTTACATTTTGTCAAAATGAAAAATCAATACCATATATATTTATAATAGCAATCCGCCATGACACAAGTGTGCCTGGCTTTTAAAGGGAATGTGAGATAATGCTCTGATTGGTTTATTGCACGTTACGCCCAAACCACACCTATGAGTAATGTAGCTACTTCAGACCAACCCAGTTTAGATTTGCGTCGGGTGCAAGAGTCATTTATCCCGCCGGTATCATAGCAACAGCGCCCGAGATCCGCCCACAAAGCTACTTGCGTTTGGCGTTTGATACTTTCGTTTCAGATCGTTAAAATAGGGCCCTTAATCTTTATCTGTCATTCTCCTAATGCACGCTTTTAGTTTATCTCATAAACCATAATAATCACAGTCATCACTGCACTCTATTAGGGGTGTAAGAAAAAATCAATACACTTATCGTATCGCAATATTTTATTTTGTAATACTCTAAAACTGGCGGTTTGATATTTTTTTTTTTTTTCTGTGTACTGAATTGTTTACCTAAAGTAAACTTCTTTGACTTTTATGCACATCATGTCTTTTTTTTTTTTAATATTAGTTTTTCTAATATTATGCTTTAAAAAAATCCCAATATATCTCCTTACGCACAGTATCAAAATATATTGCAGTATATTGAATCGTGACCCATGTATCGTGATGCGTATCGTATCGCCAGATTCTTGCCAATACACAGCCCTACACTCTATGTTCCTATTTTTTTCTACTTTTCTTTTTCCACTTCTCTACTTTCTTTGTCCTGTAGCAAAGAAGTTTATGGGATCTTTTATTTAGAAATTTGCCCTTTTTAAGCAAGCTAACATTTTTGGTATAAAGTTTTGACGGTTACACCACTTAGACATTTTTGCCGTTATCCTCCAATCATTCTCTTAAAATTGATTAAAGCCAAACTCTTTAAAATATGGCCTCTAAAACAAGAATATATTTAAGTAATTTGTTTGTCTGTTTTTTAAATTTAATGTATTTAAATTTAATTTCACCTTTTGTAGACACAAAAAATGGGCGTCACGTCAGTGACCCCTAAACAGTTGAAATAGTTAGCTAAAAGTACTGTCTAAAGAGTAAGATGTTATTGCAGGAAGGTGTCGACTGTCGTCGGTAGTTTGGCAGCTCTAACCGGCTTAATGCCCTCACATGCTCCAGTCCACAATGATAACAGTTTAGTCTAAGATTCAGTTCAGTTTATTTATGAAAGGGGGATGGCGCAAATTAATAAAACACATGATTTCCGATGGGTTAAAAAAAGCCTGAATTAACCAAAAGGCTATTTTTCATCTGTAGTCGCCTGCCCTCGATGTTAAAAAAGGCTTTTTAAAATGCAAAGAAACAAAAAGAAAACACAGCAAAACAAAACTTAGCACAAAACATTACACAAACAGAAAGCAGCACAACACAGAAGACACGACACGACACAGAAATATATACAACAGAGTATAAGGTGAAATTAAGAACGAACACAGCCATTAAGAACAATAAAAGCAGTATTAAATTAGGAGGAAACAATAAGTAAAATTCAAATATGTCGACTTTACAAAGCAAAAGAATAAATGTATTATAACTAGTTTTAGTGCTAGGGCTGGGCGATATGGAGAAACTCAAATATCGTGAAATGTTTGACCTAATACCTAGATATCGATACCGCAACGATATTGTAGTGTTGACTATTGGTGCTTTCACAAAATATTTACACAATGAGATTTTTGATAAATAATCACCAGTAATGTGGATATAATGAGTAAGTGGAAAAAGGCAAATAATATAACAGTTATTACTATTATACTATTATATAACTATTATATACTATTAGTCCGGTAAGTTCAGAAAATGACATCACTTTACTGTAATACAGCCTTTCAAACCAGAAAAAATCTAAGACGATACCTAATCTCATATCACGATATCGATATAATATTGATATATTGCCCAGCTCTATTTAATGCTGACAGGTATATGTATTGACCATCCAGTGTTTTAGCTACATGGTAAAAGACGTATATGTGTTTAATTGTCTGATGTGGTTCGGGATTGAATTCCACTCTCTTGACCCTCTGATGGACCAGGCAGAATAACACAGCTTCCTCTTGAGGATCCCATTATGACTCAAACAGTATCTGATCTTTTGTTGATGCGTGCAACAAGTGGCGGGGGAGCTAGGTTGTGAGTGACTTTATATACCAAGCATACGTTTACATATTTCATTAGGTCTTCCCATCTTAAAAGCTGGCAGTGATGGAAACGCGTAGTTTTTTTATTTAAAGTTTTTATGTCCTGTTTGTATAGTTATTCGAGTGGTTTCAGTGTGCTGTGGTTGGCCTGGGACCAGCTTGTCAAACGATAATTCAGATGGGTGAAAATCAAAGAATGTAAAAACATTTTGGCAACCTCTGTAGACATGAGATTTCTGATGGAATGAAAATTAGCAATATTTAACTTGATTTTTTTACAGATTTTTTACAGACACTCTTGTAACAATGTTGTAACCTGAGCCATGGATCTGGTGATGAGCTAATAGCTAATACATCCATCCACAGTGCACGCGCAACCGTGGAGATGATAGAGCCTGTGAGGTAGTAGCTAGCTAACATGGCTAAACATGCTAACACGGTCAACAGTGCTAACACAGCTAGCCGGATTACTCCCTAGTTAGCTAAAAGTACTGACTAAACATTTGTAATAGTTAGCTATAAGTACTGTGTAAACATTTGTCTGTATTTTGATTCTGTTTCCTGCAGATGTTGAGCAGCTGTTGGTGGTTAAAGAAGAGGTTCCCCCTGAGCAGCAGGAGTGTAGCTCCAGTGTGGACCAGCAGGAGCCAGAGCCCCCCCTACACATTAAAGAGGAACAGGAGGAACTGTGGAGCAGTCAGGAGGGAGAGCAGCTTCAAGGGCTGGAGGAGGCTGATATCACCAAGTTCCCATTCACTCCTGTCCCTGTGAAGAGTGAAGATGATGAAGAGAAAGCTCAGTCCTCACAGCTTCATCAAAGACAAACTCAACAAAGGAAAACAGAAGCTGATGGAGAGGACTGTGGAGGACCAGAACCAGCCAGGAACTCACATCCACGTTTACAACCAGAGACTGAAGACCATACTGGAGACTCTTCTGATCCTGAGGCTGATGACAGTGCTGATTGGAAGGAGACCAGAGAACCTCAGTCAGCTTTAAACTCTCTGAAACAGTATTCAAGATGTAAGAAACGATTCAGCTGCTCTGAGTGTGGGAAAAGATTTGGCCAAAGGGGAAATCTGAAGAGACACATGAGAACTCATACAGGAGAGAAACCTTTTAGATGCCTAGTCTGTAAGAAATCTTTTACACAAGGTGGACATTTACAAAAACACATGATTATCCACACAAGAGAGGAGCCTTTTAGCTGTTTAGTTTGTAAGAAAACATTTGTAATATCTAGAAGTTTACGGTCACACATGAGAATCCACACAGGAGAAAGGCCTTTCAGCTGCTCAGTTTGTAATAAATCTTTTATACAGAGTGGAGATTTACAGAAACACATGAGAATCCACACAGGAGAAAAACCTTTCAGCTGCTCAGTCTGTAAGAAATCTTTTACAGAAAGAGGAAGTTTACGGTCACACATGGTAGTCCACACAGGAGAGAAAAGATTCAGCTGCAGTGTTTGTAACAAAAGATTTGCCTGGCGTACTCAGCTCAAAACACATAAATGTGTTGGTCCAATGGAAACAGAAGCTGATGGAGAGGACTGTTGAGGACCAGAACCAGCCAGGAACTCACATCCACCTTTACAACCAGAGACTGAAGACTGGAGACTCTTCTGAACCTGAGACTGATAACATGGAATAATGTGAGAGAGATGTGTTGTTTTTGACATGCTCAGTACCCTCCCGGATGAAATAAAGTGAAATAATTTGAAGTAAACCATCTGTTGACTAGCATGTACATTAGTAGTTATTGGCTGGGTCACAAGGACTTAAGAAAAGGAAGATGAGAGGACTGTTAGAAGTAAAAATATCACCAGTTCAGGTCCCTCTAAAGATGTAACGAACATGAGGGAACTGTGGGCGTGAATGTGTCCAACTGACACCACCCAAAACGCTGTATAAGAAGAGAGTCATATGAAACTTAGATTTAGTTGTCTATTTGACGTCTATTTATCGCCGGTGGTCAGTTGATGTGTCCGAGGCAGCTCTGTTTGTTTGTTAAAGTGTAACAAATACATCTGCATGGAGTGAATATCAACGGTCTCTGGAGTCTTCATGGTGTCCTCGCATAGAAATAAAATGGATAGAAAGGCCATTGGACTGTTTGCCGTGGTCATTTGTTGGGTACACAACAAAATGGTGATTGTTAGTTGTCCAGTGACAATATGCGTCAGTGGAGCCGTAAACTGTGTCGAAGCTCGCTGGGAGGAGAGCCTCCTGATGCTGCTCGGGAGACGTTCTCAGAGGGAATGAGGAGGAACAGTTAGACCCAGCAGCAGTGGGTAAGCAGACCTCTAACATTAGACCCAGCAGCAGTGGGTAAGCAGACCTCTAACATTAGAACCAGCAGCAGTGAGTCAGCAGACAGCTAGCATTAGACCCAGCAGCAGTGGGTCAGCAGACCTCTTAACATTAGACCCAGCAGCAGTGGGTCAGCGACTAGAGGGCATTAGAGCTGTTCTTCTCAAAGCCTAGGAACATTAAATGTCCAAAATCAGGGTGCAAAGTTTGTCAAAAGGGAGGTAGGGAAAGTTAGAAAACAATATATCTTATTGTCCACCATGACATGTTTTAATGTCATCTGTTTAACTTCAGACAGTGAGCTGGATTACCTTTACTGTTTTGTCCAAGTAAAGTATATTTGTAATTTATTTTCACAATATGTCCAAGTAAAGTATATTTGTAATTTATTTTCACTATATGATCTGTCAGGTATCATCCAATAGAAACTATTTTAATTCAGTAGCTGTTAATTTATTTGCTGCACTTTGGATCAATACACTGAGATTAAAAATGATTTCTAATGGATGTTTGTTAGGTTTAAGTGATGCTTTTGACTTAAGCTGCAAATCATCTTACCTTTCACAAGAACACAACATTGTTTACAAGAGCACAGATTCTACATAGATCTAGCCTCTAAATTTTGCTCTCAAAGTTCACCAGATTGATGCCTTAAAGCAGCCAACGTCAACTGGCGGCCCGCGGGCCACATCCGGCCCGCCAAAGCTTTTAGTCTGGCCCGCATAATAATCATGAATTCACAAAATGTAAAGACGAAAAAATGCATTCTGTTATATATCATTTCAAACATTTAGAGCAAAAACCCAGCCCCCTGTATTTGCATCTCTATTCACATGCTGTGATTTTGTACAGCGATTCCCGAGCTCCCCACACACAGATGAGCCAAGATGTGTGTGCGTTAAAACACACACACACCGCTGAGCCGAGACGTGTGTGCGTTAAAACACGCAGCACCTGACTGGGAACGATACAAAGAGGATTAGGCTACCAACGGCCGCTGGGGCAGATGAACTCACGCTAGTCTCGTTACTGTAAGTAGGCTACAATTAAACCTTTGAGAGTAAAACGTCAATACTTATCAATGCACTCACCTGTGTAGACCGGCATAAACATGTAGAAAGCGATATTTCAATCTGCTCAGTCCACCGCGCTGTTTTACGCAAACACAGCTCTACTCTGCAAATACCGAATTTTTACAAACAAGCTAAAACAAAAGCTGTCGGTTTGTAGTCTAACTGTTTATCTTAGTTTGCCGGGAATCTGGAAATTTGTACAAAGTCTCATAAACCTCACTGCTGGCTGAACAGACCAAACTCTCTGCTGGAGCGGTAAATATATGGAGGTATAATAAGACCAAAACAAATACATGTGGCTACTTAATATGCACGTGAATGACGCATCATTCTTGATGATGATGATGCTGGTTGTATTATTTTGCAACAGCATCTTTTCATTGCAAATGACGCATACACGAGGAGTGCATAGCCTGCTTATCATCATTCATCATTAAAGCTGGACTTCTCCATGCTTCAGCTTTTTGACAGTGACATTCTTACCAGACAAGCACTGTTTCTTTCTGCAAGCATTTTCCACCAATCAGGATGCTGCTTACTACAACAATGTTTCCATAATCACAGACTTTAACCATCACTCCTCAGTGAACTGTCTCCTAGTCTGAGATCTTTTTCTAGTTAAAGAGCCAGTTATCATTATGGAGTTTCCATGTTTTTTAGGAGTTTGCTCACACTAATACATCTAAAGAAATATAGCATTAATTCAGTAAGAAAGTGAAAATTTCGAACAAGAATAGGCGTATTAGGTTTAAATTAATTTTATTTTCTTTATTTGAAAGTCCGGCCCCCAGAGTGTCTGCGTAGAAAAATTCTGGCCCTTGGAAAAATCTAGTTGATGACCCCTGCCTTAAAGGAACACGTCGACTTATTGGGACTTTATCTTATTCACTGTAACCCCCAGAGTAAGACAAGTCGATACATACCCTTCTCATCTCCGTGCGTGCTGTAACGCTGCCTGACTGTTCCAGCATTAGCTTAGCCTAGCACAGATCCTGCAGGTAACTGGTTCCAACTAGTCTGCTGCTCCAAATTGTGACAAAAGTGACAAAATAACGCCAACATGTTCCTATTTACATGTTGTGATTTGTAGAGTCACAGCGTGTACAAAAAACAACGTAACATGAGACACAGCCATCTTCTAACAGCAAACAAACCAGGAACTATATTCTCAGACAGGCTTGCTGCGAGCATATCACTCCGCCCAAGTACTATATTCTTCCACCTGAGAATATAGTTCCCGGTTTGTTTACTGTTAAAAGACGGCTGTGTCTCATGTTATGTTGTTTTTTGTACACGCTGTGACTCTACAAATCACAACATGCAAATAGGAACATGTTGGTGTTATTTTGTCACTTATTCGGAGCAGTAGGATTACTGGAACCATTCACCTGCATGTTCTGTGCTGGCCTGATGCCGCTGGAGCCGTCAGACAGCATTACAGCACGCACAGAGATGAGAAGGGTATGTATCGACTTGTCTTACTCTGGGGGTTACGGTGAATAAGCTAAATTCCCAATAAGTCGGCGTGTTCCTTTAAACTTTAAATAGTACAAACTTTTCTTCCGGGGGAGCATACCCCCAGACCACCCTAGATGGTGAGGGGTCTGCTTATCCTTCTCACCTCCATGACCTGTTTGCATGCCTGAATGGGTCATTGGACCACTAACGTTAGACCCAGCCTGCTGTTCAGCTTATTCTCTGTAACCGATGCGGCATAAAAGCACAGCAGAACCAGCCAGCCAGCCGGTGTTAGTTGGCTAACTTTAACTCGCAATTTCCACCTTAACGTTACCCCTTTGCGATATTACGAATCTCACTATAGCCAAGCCAAGTCAATTTTATTTTATTTTAATTTATTGGCCAGGCGTCCATGCTTATGCAAGGTAACGTAACCCCATTTGTACAGGTCCTATCCCCTGACCAATCGGCTATTTTAACCTTAATTAACCAACCAATCAAGCTGCATCGTAGGATGGGTCTTGGGTGGGATTCATAATTGCTTTCCTCAGTGTTCACCTTCAGACAAACAAAATCGGATATAATTACACTGCAAGACCAAAACTTGTATCTTCTGTTTGACACTTTAAAAGGAAAGGGAAACAAACTACCATCATCTTTAATTTGGTTCATTGTTTTCTCAGAGCTCTGAAAATTTAATAAAGTATTTGTCTTTCTTCAATAGTGTGTTTTAGTCAATTATATTCCTGGTGTTTTTCAGAGGAAATCTAGAACACTTCCGGACTTTTATTTTGAAGCTCAGCAACTGGAACACTTCCGGACTTTTATTTTGAAGCTCAGCAACTGGAACACTTCCGGACTTTTATTTTGAAGCTCAGCAACTAATCTGCACCGGAAGCTGTAGTCTTTACTGCTGCTAACTTCACTCTTTGAACAAGATGGCGTATAGCAGAAAGGAGTATTAGCAGAGTGTCTTTGTTGTGTTGAGAAAGAGGTAAAATGTGTAAAGTCCAGATGCTGAGAGCGTTGGTGGAGCAGCGACTAACTGCGGCTGCTGAAGAGATATGTGGGCTGTTTGAAAGAACGATAGCAGAGTACGAGGAGGAACTTTGTCGTTCAAAAGAGGAGAACGAGCGACAACGGGAGCTACTGGACGCTGTTTACAACCCTCAGCTTCGGCTACACAGAGCAGGTTTGGTCATTAAACCTTCAGTTGATCTTTCTCTCCTTCCTGGTATCTCTTCTCTCAGCAACGATAGGACGTATGGAAATAAGCATTTGTTCATAAGCTCTATTGTAATCTTCGCTCTTTAACAGGCCTTCGCCAAACCCACCAGACTCCATGTAAATAATCAGGACTTTTATCATCGTAAAACACACTGCATTCAAAGTGGTCAGAAACACAATTAAACTACCAAAAGCCGTCTTGGTTCGTCTTTCCACTGTTCCAACAATCACCACTCTGGTTTGGTTGAAATAAACCCTTAATTCACCCATTTACACGTGGAGATACGCTGGCTCTATACACGCTAAAATTCCTGATAATTTACATGTAGTCTGGAGGGTTTGGTGAGGGTGATTTCGGGGCTGTTTTCTAGATAAACAAAGGTTCTTATTTAATAGGTAATCACTTAGGACTGTATAGGTGATTGTTACATAGTAGTGATGTTGGCCTTGGAACACAACAGCACAGTATTGTAACCACTGAGGCTTAGAGGAAGTGTGTGTGTGTGTGTGTGTGTGTGTGTGTGTGTGTGTGCGTGTGCGTGTGTGTGTGCGCGTCTCTGTGTGCATGTGTCTCTGTGTGTGTGCGTGCGTGTCTGTGTCTCTTTGTGTGTGTGTGTGTGTGTGTGTGTGTGTGTGCGTGTGTGTCTGTCTCTTAGTGTGCGTGCGTGTCTGTCTCTTAGTGTGTGTGCGCGCGCGTGTGTCTCTGTGTGCGTGTCTGTAGCAAGAACAAATACAAGATACAAAATCATAATTACAATTTAAGTCATCTTAAGATGTAGTCATATTTTAAAATCTCCAGTTAGCTTATAGCACTGACTTCATGTAGCGCTATAAGACATGTATGGAGTCTTATAGCTTTTTTAGAGTCTCATTTTAACACTGGCCACCGAGCTAAACAACTTTTCTGGGGGAAACCCTGCAATCTCTAAGCTTTAGCTAGGCCTATCGCAATATGCAATAAATCAATTCATTATAAATAAAAATGACCTCGATAATTTTTAAATGGAAATATCGCGGCCGGAAAAATTTCCATTTCATTTTTTGTTGTCGATTGTGTTTTGGTTTTTATTCCAGTGCATTTTTTGTTAACAGAGACAAGAGTCCTTTTTTTCTTTTGTTCATTTATTGTTGATATTTAAAATGTCTTCCAGTTCCAGTGTTAAATATTCTTTAGAAATCAAAGTTTATTGATCTTTGAAAAGGTGTACCTGCATTATTATTCCACTATTATCTTAGATGAAAATGTTCTCAGAACGACAATATTATCGTTTATTGCAATTATTTCTAGGACAATTTATCGTCCAGCAAAATTTGTTATCATGACAGGCCTACAGGAGACACACACACACAAACACACACACATACACACACACACACACAAGCCTACTGCGTCCCTTAAATCTCCCCTTAACCGCAGAATTGGAAGCCAACTTCAGCATCGTGGCCCTCAGCTGCATGTCACCCCCCTTTCTCTGCTCCGTGTGTGTCTCTGTCTCTATGTGGTTTTGTCTGTGTGTGTGTTTGTTTGTCTCTAAGCTTTAGCTGACATTAACTTCTGTCTGTGTTTCAGCTTTGCCTCCAGACGACAAAAGCCATATTGTTATTAAAGAGGAGCAGCAGGAGTGTAGCTCCAGTGTGGACCAGCAGGAGCCAGAGACCCCCCCACACATTAAAGAGGAACAGGAGGAACTGTGGAGCAGTCAGGAGGGAGAGCAGCTTCAAGGGCTGGAGGAGGCTGATATCACCAAGTTCCCATTCACTCCTGTCCCTGTGAAGAGTGAAGATGATGAAGAGGAAGGTAGGAACAATGTTAACAGGGTTTTTAGGGGAAATAAATGGGGGGGAAATCTGCAGAAGTCAAGAGCATAAAAGTTCAAGAGAACCGGGTTTATTTTATTTTAGGAGTTGGGTTCCTTTCACACTAGTCTTGCATGTCCAGACCTTCGTCCACAGCGCTGCAGAGGAAGGTCTGGCTAGTCCACACAGCATTCCTGGATGGGAGAAGAACATGCTCTGGTTTATTGGCATTTCTCTAAACCAATCACAATCGCCTTGGGCGGCGCTAAGAGCCACAATGCCTCTGCTAAATAGTCTCGGGAAGGAACTTGTTTTTGTGGAACATGTGTACATTCAAAAGAACTGTGTGTGTATGTCTATCAGAACAACATTAACAGGCTATTAGAGGGGGGAATCTGCTAATGTTAAGAACATGGTGTATTTAATTTAGGAGTTTAAAACATGGCTCATCAGTTTCTGAAGGATCTGTCACTTACGTCACGATAAAAAAAAACTGAAATGTTTTTTTTTTTTTGTCTCACCTGAACAGGGCTTGACCAGAGACGGACTGAACACATGGAAACAGAAGCTGATGGAGAGGAAGCAGCCAGGAACTTCCAGCCACACCTACTGCTCCCCCCAGAAACTGGAGACAGTGTGGATAGTGACTTCTGGAAGGAGAGCAGAGAACGTCTGTCAGCTTTGAACTCTCTGGAAGATGATGGTTGGAACACTGACTGTGTGTGTCTGTGTCTGTGTGTGTGTGTGTATTTGTCTGTGTGTGTGTCAGTGTGTGGTGTGTGTGCCTGTCTGTGTCTGCGTGTGTGGTGTGTGTGTCTGTGTCTGCCGGTGGGTGGGTGTGTGTTTGTGTGTGTCTCTGTATGTGTGTGTGTGTGTGTCTGTGAGAACAACATTAACAGGTTGATCTCACACACAGATGTAACAGGTCTGGAAGATGATGGTTGGAACACCGAAAGGACATCATTCAGCTGCTGCGAGTGTGGGAAAAGATTTGTCAAGTTTTGGAATCTGAAGAGACACGTGAGAAGAGTCCACTCCGGAGAAAAGTCCTCCGTGTCCCGGCCGGAAGAAAGAACAGGTTGGTTTCGAGTCAAAAAAAGTGACAAAAACTTAAAAAAAAAAAAGACTATAGGAAGGTGGGAAGCAAGGCAAGAACAATGTTTTTGTTTTCTGTCTGTTCTGTTTCCTGCAGCGATTGAAGAAGACGAGCCGGAGCCCCCCCCACACATTAAAGAGGAAGAGGAGGAACTGTTCCCATTCACCCCTGTCCCCGTGAAGAGTGAAGATGATGAAGAGAAAGGTAGGAACAACGTTAACAGGGTTTTAGGGGAAAAAACGGAAGTTCAAGAGAAGCTGTTTTTTTTTTTTTTTTAAGAGTCTAAGGCTACATTTACACTGCTACGTTTTGGTTTAAAAAGGAATCTCTTCTGCTATGTTTCTCCCTCTCATTCCCCCTGCTCTTGTCGTTTCCCCCTCTCATTCCCCCTGCTCTGGTGTTTCCCCCTCTCATTCCCCCTGCTCTGGTGTTTCCGAGCCCCTAAACCGGAGACATTTGGAAACCCTTCTGACCCGTTTAGGTTTGGACTCTGAATGGTTGTGTTTCAGTCTCAACGGCCGCAAACGGAGACTTTTGGCAACACCGACACTGACGCCAACGTTTCTCCTCCTGAGACTTAAAGCTGCTAATGTTACCCTACCAGCAGCTGGTGGAGTCTCCACTATCACTGAAAATGTCTAAATTGTTCTAACTTTCATTTGATGTTACATTACATTACGGTTTAAAAGGAAACGTTTCTCTCCACAGCTACACTCTGAGGCCCTGTTTACACGATGACGCTCGCGGGTGAAAATGAAAAAAATATTTTATTGGATGTGCCTTTCGTTTATACGGCGACGGCGTTTTTGGGGTTTAAAAAACGCAAAAAGTGAAACCACCCTCCAGAGTGGAAATCTTAAAAACGCTCCGCCGTCGCGTTACCGTCTAAAGGGTAAAACCGCTTAAGTCTGAACACAGCGGTGTAGAGAGAGACGAGAAAAAGGCGTTCAGGTAGTCTGTTGTTACGGAGTAGGCTTCAGAAATTATAGGCTCCTGTTATCTAAAAAGAATGTCAATGTAATGGCTCAATTTTTAAATGATTTCGACAATGTGGATAAGGTTGTTATAGTTTGATGACCATATGTAGGCTGTTGAGAGAGAGAGAGAGAGAGAGAGAGAGAGAGAGAGAGAGAGAGAGAGAGAGAGAGAGAGAGAGAGAGAGAGAGAGAGAGAGAGAGAGAGAGAGAGAGAGAGAGAGAGAGAGAGAGAGAGAGAGAGAGAGAGAGAGAGAGACAATCCCAGGAAATTTTTAGACAACCATAACACAACAAACACATATACAGTACATGCATATATCACACATACTATACATAAGAAGAAAAATCACTCACAGAAATGCAATGACCATGATAAGGTGCTATGGTAGACTGTGTGCAATGGTGATAGTCAAAAGTGAACAGTGCAGTAGATTATTATTATTAAATATTAACTATGACATTAACTGACTGATTGAATTAGAATAACAAAAATATATAACAGGGAATAAGTCAGACCCGGCTCCAGACACAAATTCACGGACGGGCGTGCCATTATTTTTGGGTGGGCACAAATTAAATAAATCTCATCATGTAACATTATCTTAATTATCTTGCAAATGAGTATTGAATGAATGCATAGAGGTCTACACGTTTAACAAATTTTATCTGGTATTGAAACAGCATTAATTTAGACTTAATTTTCACTGCGCAGTATGTACACTGAACATACAATTATTGCGCACAACCTTATCTACTGTCTATGCGCACAACCACCATAGGCCTATACAGCATACAAATAGGGTTAATTGCGTTAGGCTAAATCATGGACAACATGGCGATACAAATAAACACAGGGAGAATGATGTAGACCTTGGCAATCATTAAGCATCTTAATCACAAGTATTAACGTTACATTTTTATTACATTTTGGGTGTTTGTTTTACTGTCTCTCAGCCTCTAACATGGACTACAGGAAGCCAGCATAAAATACAAGCTCACCGTTAGTAGAGCGGCAGGCGACGCTTTGCTGCAGAGGGAAAAAGACTGTCCTTCCACTCCGCCCTGAATTTCTTTGTTAAGTCCTTTTCAAATGCCAACTTAATTAAATTGGCCTTTCTTCGATGAAGCATGCTGAGACAATGATCTGTAAGAATGTTCTTTAGTGTGGAAAAAGAGTTCTTCATTTGCTCAGTTAGGAACCGTGGCTAATGCTAGCTTCGGCAGTGACAACTTCAGAACTAACGTTACTCCCTGTACTTTCGCCGTCTTTGTCACTTTCTTCCACCAACCTTGGAGCTCGTTGTTTAACATTAAGGAAACGCCGTATATCCATAGCCTAAATTATCTCTTTAGTTTACATTAAGTTACCTATTCTCTCATACAAATTCCTGATAGCTTCCTGACATGCAGGCTGCATGTCAATTTCCGTTTTAACTGCATCAGTTTTGACAAACCAATCAAATCCATTTACAATTATTTTAATAAAATTAAGAACAAACACCCTTTTATTTTTATCATGATTCATGTATATACAACACAATATATGTTTATTTATTATGGTGTATATATATGTTTAAAAAATGTTGTACAAAACAGAAGGTGTGATTGGTGACAGGCTCGTCAGTTAAAAAAGGGCTCGTCCGTCCAGGGCGGGCACAGCTGACTCTGGGGGCGGGCCCGGCCCCCTAAAGCCCGCCCATAACGCCGGGACTGGAATAAGTTATAAGATGTAGATGTTATGACCACAGTCCAGATTGTGTAGAATGGCTAATATAGCCTATAAGACAGACAGGTGTACAGCAGACATAGTGATATAATGGTAGGGGCTGAGAGAGACAGGCTCATGCTGAAAAGTCCATTTCTCCCCTCCCCCATTGTGTGGTTTTGAAGAGCTGGATGGCCCTGTTTTTTTTTTTTTTTTTTTTATTCATTATGCAGTTCACGGCGAGTCTGTTTTATAAAGATATTTCAATTAAGTACTTATTGTCACTGATCCAAAAACCACATATATCGATGTCCATGTCCTACGCCTTGGCCACATTGTTATTGTTGTGACATCATGTAGTGTGGGCATGTTGTGATGTTTTTAAATGTAGCTTACGCTATGCAAGTTCAAGGTGTTTACGTGGCCAATCCTAAATAATAAAGGAGTTGTTACATGTTACATGAACCTCCACCATGTTGGTTCCATGTGGAATGAAGTCTGAGTCTTTCTGTCACTGTAGACCTTCAGTTTCCTCCACACTTCATAGGAAATTCCCGCGGTGAAAAGGTGCGCAAGCATGGAACAGATTGTGCAGTCGTAAAACAGGATCATCATCTGCGCATGCTCATGTCGGATGGTGCGGGCAGCACAGCTGGCGTACCCACAGCTACACTTAGAATACAGAACATCTTCTGTCATTTAAAGGGCTCTCAGACACAGCTGCTCAGTTAGCAAAGTTCTGAAAACGAAATCTCTTCTTTACTAAATTCAAAGTTTCCCCTCTTTTGACGCTTTTCTTCAGCGTTTTTTTATGCTTTGACATTTGACACTTATTTTGACGCTTGGTGCCATAATGCAAATAAACAGAAATACAACTGTGACACATGTTCTATGGACAATTCTGTTAAAATATTCTGTCATACAACTGTTAATACACAGATACTTCTTAGACACACACAGACAGACAAACAGATAAAGACGGACACTCGCAGACAGACATACATACACAGACAGACGGACACACAGACAGACAGACAGACGGATGCATAGACAGACAGACAGACAGACAGACAGACAGACAGACAGACAGACAGACAGACAGACAGACAGACAGACAGACAGACAAAGCCTTTTTGCTCTGACCCAGAAATGATGAAACTGTTTTTTCTTTTGTGTCCCCTGAACAGGGCTTCCTACGAGACCAACTGAACACACGGAAACAGAGACCGAAGACAGCGTAGACAGTGACTTCTGGAAGGAGACCAGAGAGTCTCAGTCAAGTTCAAACTCTCTGAAACGTGAGCAAGTTCCCGTCAGTGAAGAGAGGCGTAAAACGGACAAGAAATCTTTATTCTGCTCCGAGTGTGGGAAGAGATTTGGTGCCGTCGGAGATCTGAACCGACACGTGAGAACCCACACGGGAGAGAAACCGTTCAGCTGCTCCGTCTGCTGCAGGAGGTTTCTGACCAGCACGCATCTGAAGACGCACATGCGGACTCACACAGGGGAGAAACCCTACAGCTGTGCGTTCTGCGATAAAAGATTCGGACACTCGGGGAATCTGACGGAGCACATGAACATGCACACTGGAGAGAAACGCTTCAGCTGCAGCCTCTGTGACAAGACGTTCACCTGGCGGCAACAGGTCAAAAAACACAAATGTGTTCAGTCGCAGCAGCTTCATCGGAGACCGAGCGAAGACAGGACAGCAGACTGCTAAAGGGTAACTTTGTTACCAGAACCGAGCTGTAATGTAACCCTACAGGACTAATGTTCAGTAGCAGTTAGAGTCCACTAAAAGTTCTGTTGTTGCTGCTGACAGTGTCTGACAACATTATGGGATGGATCCCTACAGAGATAGAGCTTTTAGTTAAAGCGTAAGATCCTTTTAGTTTAACATGAAACGAAATCACCATCACCAAACTCCACCAGACTCCATGTAAATAATCAGGACTTTTAGCGTGTATAGAGCCAGCATATCTCCACCAGACTCCATGTAAATAATCAGGACTTTTAGCGTGTATAGAGCCAGCATATCTCCACCAGACTCCATGTAAATAATCAGGACTTTTAGTGTGTATAGAGCCAGATTCCATGTAAATAATCACTACTTTTAATCAGTACTTTTAGCATGTATAGAGCCAGCATATCTCCACATGTAAATGGGTGAATTAAGGGTTTATTTCAACCAAACCAGAGTGGTGATTGTTGGAACAGTGGAAAGATGAACCAAGACAGCTTTTGGTAGTTTTATTTAGTTTCTGTCCTCTTTGAATGAAGTGTGTTTTACGATGATAAAAGTCCTGATTATTTACATGGAGTCTGGTGGGTTTGGTGATGGGGATTTCGCGGCTTTTTCATGTTAAACTAAAAGGTGCCCATTGCACATACTATATATTCTTTGCACATTCTGCCCTCAACCCATTCAGCCTCTTTTTTTCCTAAGCAGCAGTTTACACATATTTTATATGTATGTATTTGTTTTCTGTATTTATTGTTTATTTTATATTCATGTTAAGATAAGCCTTTATTGTCTCCTATAGGAGAAATTCATCATGGGCATTCGAGAGAAACAAAATGGTGACACCGCGCATAAACTCACAATAAATATACAGTTACATAAACAAACATTATCTAATGGTAAATACATCAAGGAAGCTAGGGGGAAATTTATTCAGTATACAATTTTGCATCGGTACTACTGGACACCAAATAGGCATTCAGTGTGTGTGTGTGTGTGTGTGTGTGTGTGTGTGTGTGTGTGTGTGTGTGTGTGTGTGTGTGTGTGTGTGTGTGTGTGTGTGTGTGTGTGTGTGTGTGTGTGTGTGTGTGTGTGTGTGTGTGTGTGTGTGTGTGTGTGTGTGTGTGTGTGTGTGTGTGTGTGTGTACAGGAGAGCTTACACAGCCTAGAGGGGCACCTGTACTTGTGTTCAGAAAGAGTAGAGTTGGCTCTGACCTGCTGCTCCCTGTCTGTCAGAAAACAACCATCTAATAATGAAGGGGTTCACCTCCATCTGTTGCCTTTCACCAAGGCAAATTCCACATACGTGTACTTATGCAATAAAACCTTTTTTCTGATTCCTGATTCTGAATTTATTTTAATTTTTATAAAAATATTTTTTTATTAATTTTATTTAATTTTAGTATTTTTTTTATCAGTCTTGGTTGTTTTCAGACACTTTTTCTTATTTTTAATTTCTTTTTCTACTCTATTTTTTGCTCATTTTTTATTTATTTATTCATATACTTCTGAATAATTTTTCTTTAAACGAAAGCCCCAAAAGTTATCTAAAAGAGAGACATGAGACAGGAGACATGTTTTTGCTTATTTTTTTGTTCATTTATTTTATTTAATTTCCTTTTCCATTTTTTCTTAATTTATTAATAAAAAAAATATATATTTTATTATGTTTATATATAAATATATCTTTTTACTTATTTTTTGTCAAGTGATATTTTTCCTTTTTTTATATAATTGATTTATATATTTTATTGTTCTTACTCATTAATTTTTTTTAATCTTTTCCTATTTTTTTTATAATTTATTATTATTATTGTTGTTATATTATTATTTTTTTATCATTGTTGGTTGTTTTGAGTCCTGTGATGTGACGCTCCGGGCGGGGCAGCAGGGGGCTGCACACAGCTTTACTGTCGGTTTAGTCAAACTGAAGAAGAGAGAGAAAAGGGAAGAAGAAGGGCGTGAGTCATAACGTGTGTTTCCATAGTGACCACCAGGGTCAATAACTACCTGCTCCCGATGCTATCGATCTGGGAGAACAGCTGTAGCTATGCTAAGCTAAGCTAAGAACGTGACTTTGACTGTAGCTAATTCATCACAGAGCTAACGGCTAACAGCTGTTATGAAAGATAGAGACAGATAGATGGATGGATATAGATGGATGGATGGGGATATATATATATATATATAATGTTCGGACTTTCCGTTATGTAGCCCCCCGAAAAGGCTTACCAGGAAGCACACCATGTCATGACTCGTGTTTATTTATTTATTTATTTTTGCATTAAATGACCACAGGTCATGAACCTGAAATACAACAAACAAATAATGACAATATATTATTCATGTACACCATGTAAATATATTACTCAAATGATATAATGACAATAATAATAATAACAACGTAAATAATTAAATCAAAAGAAGCCTGCAACACCATCAAATGTGGCTAATCTGGCTTAAAACGACAGTAGGCTCGTTCGAGATGAGCCAGATCTGCGCAGAATCGATCACCGGCGATCCGCGCCCAATGCATGCCGGTTAGATTTGTGTCCGACTTGATCCCGACTTGCTCTGACGTCATGCACACGTGGGCAACGATAATCTCACGAGACCAAGGCGGCCGCAGTTCTGAGACGCAGGTAGCGCAGTTGCTTTTCACCAACTGCAAGAGCCAGGCGGACGCAGGTGGACCCAGGGCATGCTGGGAAACGCCGGCCTCTCAGCTGATCGAACAGCTGATTGGTTCAGAATCGACTCAACATGATGACGTTTTATATAAACTTTTTATTGATTTTGAATCGGAGGGATTTTAACTGCTATTTGTCTCATTTAAAGGCTTATTCTGTACAGAACACCTGTTGTGAGGCTGATAGTTACGTTTAGAAGTCAGAGAGACTAAATCTGTTCAGATTACAGATCATCTACAGTCTGTTGGTACTAGATACTGTGTAGGAGCTGATATATGGGTCTGATAACATTTTATTAAATCGGAATCTGACCCGAACGGACCACAGTGTTTGTGTCACTTCCTGTTCAGCCTGAATGCTGCTGGAATCAGCTGGAAAACTGTCCGACTTGAGAGCGGACTTTTGTCACCGCCCCCCGCTGCTGCCGCCTGCTCTCGTCTACTTTACAGGCGAGGCGCAGTTCATCTCGAACGAGCCTATTGACTACATCACCCAGAATGCCTAGCGCCAGAGGAGCATGCGCACAGTGACTACCGACACTGGTTGCTATGGACGCTGTCACAGGACACAGAACCCATGCCACCCTGTGCCTCGTACAACAAAGGATTAACACGCGCACAAACGCACCATAACGCGGCGCTCCACCACGGATCACCGAACCAAACCACCGCCATCACCACTGACACCAGGAACCAGGAACCAGCAGAGTGCTCCGAACATTCAGCACACCGCAAACGGCTAATGATAGCCTAATGCTAAACAGCATCCGGGTCGCCGAGCAACCGCTATAAGTCGCTCACGGCCAACCAACACCGACACAGTGAGGTAAACGTTCAGTGCACAAACATAAAAGTGACCCAAACATGAACCATTATTACCGGACTGCGTGAGTGGTTAGCAGTTACATACCAACGGGCTGTGTGCGCCTGGTGATTGTCTGGGTGAGGATGAAATGATTACCAGGTGCCATAATTAACGTTTCTATGTGAAGCTGCGCATGCGCACATAACGTAACATATGAGCAACTGAGATACTTAAAGAAAACACTCATTCCCATTATATGTAGACCCATTTTTTTTCTTTTTTCTTTTATTATATCTTCTTTTTTTTTTTCTTCTTTTTTTTTTTCATCTGAGTTAAAAGTCTCAACAATATATATATATATATATATATATATATATATATATATATATATATATATATATATATATATATATACAGTATATAGATGGGTAGATAGAGAGATAGATGGATAGATATATAGATAGATGGATATATAGATGCATAGATAGAGAGATATATAGATAGATGGATAGATAGATATATAGATAGATGGATATATATATATATATATATATATATATATATATATATATATACAGTATATAGATGATAGATAGAGAGATAGATGGATATATATGGATATATATCTATAGATAGATATACATGGATATATATATAGATAGATATATAGATGATAGATAGATAGATAGATAGATAGATATAGATGGATGGATATATATATATATATATATATATATATATATATATATATATATATATATATATATATATATATATATATATATATATATATATATATATAAATAGATAGATACCGTATTTTCCGGAGTATAAGTTGCATCAGTCAAAAAAATGCGTCATGAAGAGGAAATAAACATATATAAGTCGCACTGGACTATAAATCCATTTATTTAGATATTTATTTCACAAAATCTAAGACCAAGAACAGACATTTAATCTGGAAAGGCAAGTTATTCAACTACAATAGTACTACTAATAGCACACCGAAATCCTGACACCCTTATCAATAAGTCTTTCTCTGTGTCCAACTTCATTTTGTTTGTTGTCGTTTGCGCTGCATCTTCTTTAAATTTTACAAAAATAATGCCGCGAGTGGGGGCTTGAGGAAGTGATGTCGCCTGCGTCTGTGCAGTGCAACCTGATGCAGCCCCTGAAGTGAGACACAGGAAACAGAAACACTGCAAAATAATAATAATAATAATAATAATAATAATAATAACGCGACTAAACCGAGACAAAATAACATTATAACATTTCGTCTCGTCTCATTTTGGTCACGAAAATGACATTTTAGCATAGTTTTTATTTTGTAAACCACATTTAGTCTCGCTTTTTTTCATCAACAATATTGCATTATACATTGTTAAGGTCCCATGGCATGAAAATGTCCCTTTATGAGGTTTTTTAAACATTAATATGAGTTCCCCCAGCCTGCCTATGGTCCCCTAGTGACTAGAAATGGTGATAGGTGTAAACCGAGCCCTGGGTATCCTGCTCTGCCTTTGAGAAAATGAAAGCTCAGATGGACCAATCAGGAATCTTCTCCTTATGAGGTCATAATGGGAAAGGTTACCTCCCCTTTCTTTGCTTTGCCCCCCCCCAGAGAATTTGGCCGGCAACAATCACAAAAAAACTTTTCTGGAGCAGGAAGAGCAGTAGCATCACAACGGTTCAGGGAGACTTCTTACCGAGCTGAAGCTGAAAGTCACTCAGCGCCGGACGCTTCAGGAGGCAGACGTCCAGAGAGAGTCGACCTCGATGGCGATGGCGCCGGAAGATTCTTTTCGTAACTGGAAGAAAAGAAAAATCATTAGTGTTGCTTTCGTCAACGAACCTTTATCACGTGACGAAAAACGAGACGAGAGACTCAACGTAAATGCCGGTCATGTGATGATAACTATAATTAAAGGTCCTATGACACGGTGCTCTTTGGAGGCCTTGACCTTATCACGTTTTTCTGGAGGGACTGCCTGTTCCCTCTGAACCACTGCAATGCGACTCTTCACTACTGCGGGTTTTCTCTGTGTTTTACCTTATTAGTCTGAAGATAAGACGTTTTTTTGTCCTGGAAATGCGTTTGAAAAAGTGAGATTGTCTTACACGTATTAAATAAATGTGATTACATTTTGTTAATTTGAAGCTTGGTCTGCTGATAGCCAGACTAGCTCAGAGCAGCTCAAAGAACAGACTTCTTCTCTCCTGTAGTCAATCATTGTGCTGTTACAAAATCTTGGACGTGCGCAGCTCGGCGCTCACAGTCGCCCAGCTTGGCCGCGTTTGCGTCATATCGCCGTCTGCACCACGCTGAACGCAAGAAGCATGAAATTAGTTAATTCAGAGTGTTTTTTTATATCGTTATTTTTCAAATAAAAGGATTTTGGTTGAAGAAGATGGGGTCGTCTTCTAATCAGGGTTAATACAATATTTATTTTTCACACACCCATCTTATTTGGGTTGAGTTGTCTCACAGTAATCATCCCGTCCCCGCCGCTGAAGAGCAGCGAGCGGCGGATGATTTCCAGCTTCCTGTGGAGCCTCGGTGGCTCCTGGAAGACGAAGACATCGTTGGTTCCCGGGTGTCCATCGCTTACGAAGAGAGCGTCCATCAGCTGGCGGCGTTGGTTCAGCTTCCCGTCAAACGCTGTGCCCACGCGCCGCGGACCGGCCCGCTGTGCCACAGCCCCGGCCCGTTTCACTGCAGCGTTCAACAAAGGTGCACCGCCTTCGTCGTTCAATGGGTAACTCTCATTACCTCATCATCTTCTCGTTAATCATCATTATGAAGTTTACAGAGCTTTGAGCTGAGACCGCAGACTGTGTAATAATCACAGACGAGTGACAAAAAGTTACAACAATTTTGAAAAAAGAGGCAAATGTTATAAAAAAATAACAAAACTTTTGAATTTAAAAAAAAAAAAAGTTACTAAAACTAGGAACCAACAAAAATGTCTAATGAAATGACTAAAACGTTGAAGAAAGTGACAAAAATTGTGAAAAAAGTGACCGAAACGTTGAAAAAAGTGACAAAAAATTTGAAAAAAAGATGCACAAATGTTGACATTTTTCTGAACTACTCTGTGGGTTGCTCATGTTACCGGGTTCTGGAAGGATTTAAAGCCACAGAATACAGGAAATGATATCTGCTTTGTTAAGAATTTAATTAATAAATGTCTCTTCCGTGTTCAGGTTTGTCCTCGGGGTCACGTAGTCTGGAGCTGGACGTCGCAGCCGAGCTTTAAATCCGGGATGTCGGCCGGCGACTTCCTGCTCGGAGCGAACATCCTGCTGAGCGGGAACAGCTACGCCAAAGTGTCCCTCCTGTTCTGCTTCATGAACATGGGAGTGGTCCCGTCGCTCGCGTTCACCAAGATCCGAGATGCCTGCACGGAGGACAGGGTCAGAGACGCCTGCAGCAAGGACAGGGTCAGAGACGACTGCAGCGAGGACAGGGTCAGAGACGACTGCAGCGAGGACAGGGTCAGAGACGCCTGCAGCGAGGACAGGGTCAGAGACGCCTGGATGCAGAGGATCACCGCGGCCGTCCGGTGGCACAACAGCAACAACAAGGAATCTGTTCCAGGTGATTCATCCGAGGAAGAAACTAGAAAATATTCACATTTAAGAAGCTGGAATCAGAGAATTTGTACTTTTAGTTACAAACTATTACATTATCATTTATTGTGACTCTTTTGTTACTTTTCCAACACTTTTGGCACTTTTTTCAACCAACGTAACATTTCTGTGTTTGAAGCTCAGTTATCTGCGTTTTTTTTGTAAAGTTTCAGCTTTATCTCCAGACGTTCAGAAAGTGATTGTTGGTGAAAAGGAGCAGCAGGAGTGTAGCTCCAGTGTGGACCAGCAGGAGCAAGAGCCCCCCCACACATTAAAGAGGAACAGGAGGAACTGTGGAGTAGTCAGGAGGGAGAGCAGCTTCAAGGGCTGGAGGAGGCTGATATCACCAAGTTCACATTCACTCCTGTCCCTGTAAAGAGTGAAGATGATGAAGAGGAAGCTCAGTCCTCACAGCTTCATCAAAGACAAACTCAACACATGGAAACAGAAGCTGATGGAGAGGACTGTGGAGGACCAGAACCAGCCAGGAACTCTGATCCCACTCTTACAACGAGAGACTAAAGACCAGACTAGAGACTCTTCTGATCCTGAGACTGATGACAGTACTGATTGGAAGGAGACCAGAGAACCTCAGTCAGCTTTAACGTCTCTGAAGAGAAATGTTGGTGATATTAACTGTATTTCTGTTGCAAAACCTTTCTGTAAAAAGCGTGGATGACAGTGGACGCACGAGGATCCACACAGGAAAGAAAACGTTAGCGACACAATCAACAACAACATTCCCACAGGATTGGAACCGGCGGGGAACGTGGGTCCACAAAGTTATTCACAGCCAGACACTGACGAGAAACGTTCAGAACTAAAGATTGAGAGTGGAGAGCCTCCGTCAGGTTCAAACTCTGACCATGTCCAGAAAGAAACAGCAGCTTCACAGCAGCGAAAAAACATTAAAATGCTCATTCTGCGACAGAAGATTCACACTCAAAAAACGCGTGACACTGCACATGTCAGTGCACACGGAGGAGAAAAGCTTGAGCTGCATACTCCCGTGGTACACGCAGCAGAAAACTCGCGATTGCGTCGGCCAGCCGAGGAGTCATTCACCTGCTCTGAGTGCGGGAAAACTTTCAGCCTGAAGGGCAACCTGAAGAACCACATGAGGATTCACACGGGAGAGAAACCGTTCGGCTGCTCCGTCTGCGGCAAAGGGTTCAAACAGAAGGTGCACCTGACGGAGCACATGACCATCCACACCGGGGACAAACTGTTTAGGTGCAGCGTTTGTGGAAAAGGATTCAGTAGGAAGTCGCTTGTCAAATACCATCATTGTATTTGATCCTTTCGGTCCGATTTTGATCACATCCTGAATTCATGGAGCCATATTAACAGAGATAACTACAGATGACCTTTGATTGGGTATCGTTTGGTGTTTTTCTAATACTGGTGCTAAAAAGCAAGACGACAAGCAAACTTAAACTTAAAATTAGGGCTGGGTACCGAATTCAATACTTTTTAGGCACCGACCGAATTGCCTCTTAAGTATCAAGTCTCTAAAAATGCATTGTCATTCAATACCCAATTACCCAAAAAAGCATAATATGAGCACTTCAAAACAAAATTATACTATGCCAAAAATATATGTGTGTATAAATAAGTGACAGGTACCATAAGATTTTCTTCTTCCTGTTCCTGTTTTTTCTTCTTTCATGCATGTTATGAATGAATGAATGAATACAAGTAGATTATAACATATGTTAAATGCGAAAGCCTTACATCTGTGTGAATATCTATATATTATTTAATAATTCCTGACTGATAGCTTGTGTTTTCTTCTTTTTTATTTCACTAATATTTATTGCTGTCATGTGATTTCTCGGCCTAGTGCCTTTTGGATTACAAGTAAATACATTCATAAAAAATGTTTTATTCTAATTGTAACTACAATATTTTATTTCTTTTAAATCATAAAATGCTACAAATGTACAGGTCATCAGTTACAAGTCTTGTTTGATAAACACCAAGAAAACTGAAATGATCTGACGATTAAACAATGTGTATTGGACTTGCCACTTAAGTGCAGAGGTGTGTGTTTGTGTGTGTGTGTGTGTGTGTGTGTGTGTGTGTGTGTGTGTGTGTGTGCGCGTGTGTTTGTGTGTGTCTGTGTGTGTGTGTGTGTCATGTACACATGAAAAAGAAAAGGGGGGGGTAGACATAATGATGATAATGAAATGATAATAAGTAGAGATAAATTAATAATATTAATGATAATTAATATGGTATTAGTACTTTTACTGAAGTAAAGGCTCATACGAGTCTTATTTTGAAGGGTGTCCCCGGAAGTGGTAGTGTATATCTCCGCCGGTTTGACCGTGAGTTGTGTTAGCAGAGTGAACCGTTAGCTGAAACTGAATAACGGCAGAAAGACAAGCCGTCAGAGTTTAGTTCAGTAAGAACCCGGATACTGCTGCTGCTCTGTGGGGGGGTTAGAACCGGGAATGAAGCCGACAACAACAACAACAGGTTGGTTTACTTTCTGATGATGCTAATGTTGCTAAGCTAACCACGGCTAGTTCAGAGCCAGGCTCTGCGTTAGCTGCTCATCAGTCTGAGAGAAAAGACCTGTGATGCTATTTTAAACATGAACAGACGTTGTTGTTTTTTTTAATTGTGTGTGTGTGTGTGTGTGTGTGTGTGTGTGTGTGTGTGTGTGTGTGTGTGTGTGTGTGTGTGTGTGTCTGTCTCTGTCTCTATGTGTATATGTATGTGTGTTTGTGTGTGTGTCTGTGTGTATGTATGTATGTATGTATGTGTGTGTGTGTGTGTGTATATGTATGTTTGTGTTTGTGTTTGTATCTCTGTGTGTGTGTGTGTGTGTGTGTGTGTGTGTGTGTGAAGAAGAAATAACAACGCTGCTGAAATTACCATCTAAATGTAAAATCCGATTCACCTGAACACGTTCTGGAGGAGAGAGTAGTATTATATATTTAAATGTAGCCAGTAAGGCTGAGCAATTTTATCGATTCTGCGATATAAATCGATATTTTTTCCCCCAAGAAAGTATCAATTTTTATGCCGCGAGTACCGATACATAAGTCCCATTCAAATCCCCCGTGTTTACCCCATAGACTGTTAATATACAGTCTATGGTTTACCCCCGTTCACGTTGCAGGAAGAGCGATTTGGTCAGCCAGCCGCTAGTGTCGCTGTAGAGCTGCCAATGTCAACTGGCCCGCCGCCAAAGCTTTTAGTCTGGCCCCCAGAATAATCATGAATTCACAAAATGTAAAGAGGAAAAAATGTGTTCTGTTATTTATCATTTAAAGCATTTAGAGCAAAAACCCAGCCCCCTGTATTTACATCTCTGTTCACATGCCGGGATTCTCTACAGCGATGCCCGAGCTCCACACACACAGCTGAGCCGAGATGTGTGTGTGTTAAAACACACACACCGCTGAGCCGAGATGTGTGTGTGTGTTAAAGGTTAAAACACGCAGCACCTGACTGGGAACGATACAGAGAGAGTTACCAACGGCCGCTGGGGCAGATGAACTCACGTCGGTCTCTTTTCTGTAAATAGGCTACAATTAAACCTTGGTGAGTAAAAAGTCAATACTTATCAATGCACTCACCTGTGTAGACCGGCATCAACATGTAGAAAGCGATATTTCAATCTGCTCAGTCTACCGCGCTGTTTTACGCTAACACAGCTCTACTCTGCAAATAGCGAATTTTTACAAACAAGCTAAAACAAAAGCTGTCGGTTTGTAGTCTAACTGTTTATCTTAGTTTGCCGGGAATCTGGAAATTTGGACAAATTCTTGTAAACCTCACTGTTGGCTGAACAAAACAAACTCTCCGCTGGAGCGGACAATCTGGAGCTACTTAATATGCACGTGAATGACGCGATCGTTATGTTCGAGTGATGATGATGATGCTGGTTGTATTATTTTGCAACAACATCGTTTCATTGAAAATGAGGCATACATGACGAGTGCATATCCTGCTTATCAGTCATTCATCATTAAAGCTGGGCTTTTGGCTTTTCCACGTCAACTTTTCCCTTCAGCCTCGTTGACAGTGATGTGTTTACCTGACAACAGCCTTTCTTTCTGCAAGCATTTTCCACCAATCAGGATGCTGCATACTACAATAATGTTCCATAATCACAGACTTTAACCATCACTCCTCAGTGAACTGCTTCCTAGTCTGAGATCTTTTTCTAGTTAAAGAGCCAGTTATCATTATGGAGTTTCCATGTTTTTTAGGAGTTTGCTCACACTAATACATGTTTAAAAATAGTAGCATTAATTTAGTAAGAAAGTGAAAATTTCGAACAAGAATAGGTGTATTAGGTATAAATTCATTTTATTTTCTTTATTTGAAAGTTCGGCCGCCAGAGTGCTTAGAAAAATTCTGAAAACAATGTAGTTGATGATCCCTGCTGTAGACTCTCTGTCCTGTCAGAGACATATATTGTGTAATTGATGTTTTCAGTTCAATTAATTAAATCCAAGTAAATGGAACACTCACAAGATGTCACCAAAATCACTCCGTCCCCTTTAAATCTTTCAGAAAATGATGTAAGTGTATTGAAATAAATTGAATCGAATCGTATCGTTGGCTGAATATCGTGATCGTATCGTGAGCTGAATATTGTGTATTGTATCGTATCGTATCGTGAGATTATCGCTACAGCCCTAGTAGCCAGGTATTGAGACACCATCATGTTTGTTTGTATTAAAACAAATATGGAAGTTCCTGTTTTTGGAAAGATCACCAGTATCATCATAAATGAAGATCAAGCTTTCATTTTGACTTGCACAGTTGATACACAATTTTGATGAGCATTTCAGTGCTTACCGTATCGAGGAGAGGGATGATTCATTTTCTGTTATTTCTATTGATGAGTTGATTTATTATAGACCCTATGATAAACAGTTCTCTAATGAGATGGATGAAAAAATGTACATTGTGCCACATTGCCATGTTGTGTGACCCGTGCTATTTTGAGTGACCCGTGCTATTGTTTTATGTGACCTGTGCTATTGAGCAGTGGCGGCTCCTGAAAAAATTCTCAGGGGGGGCAATTTTTCTGATGATTTAGGTGACCTACACACATTTTAAAAAAGATATGTCCAGCAACAACATGAAGACAGGGGCAGCATATAAGTCAATACCAGAAGCATTTATTGACTGATCTCAAAAGCGTTGGCTTACAAAAGCAAAATAAGTTATCACAGTAAAAATAATCAAGGGTGTTCTTTCACATTCCTCAACACTGCATAAACAATATGCATTTCCATAAACAAATGAAATATCAGCTGAAAATACAGCATCTTGGTATTTGTTCAGATTGCAGGATCAACAAGAGCTTTTACCACATTTACAACATTTCAATAGTAGTGCAGCCAAATAATGTTTAAGAGTAAAAGAGAAATCCACACTTACACAATAAATAGTAACAGCATGGCAATAACAAGTAGAAAAATTGTTGAGAGAAGTGGATCTTTAGAACTACATTTTGTGGAATGTAGGATATGACCAAAGTGCTACTTAATAAACGCAAAGTAACGTTGTCCCAAATAGGGGAATGAACAAGTGAGGCTTGACCTAGTGTGGTCTGGGCATCTTGGCTTTACACATTGAAGACCAAACCAGAATGATGAGGTGCTGCTAAGTTTAACTAAAGAATTCTGATATACACATTACTTACTTCAAAAAGGCCTCATGGTTGAATTGGAAATATGTGCACCTGAGCATAATTCACAACAAGCAAGCAGGAGCTTTTGATAGAGGCTACTGAAAACATTGATGCAAGTTATTGGTAATAAGAAATCTGTTTAGACTTCCATATTCTGCCCTCTTGTATAGATTTGTGAAAATGAACAGTGATAGACATTTTGCCTGAAAACAGAATTTGAAAATAATTTCTAGAAAAAGGTAAAACACAGCTATCTGTATGGCTTTGTAAAAATGAACAACCATATTCTGGCCATTTGTATATATTTGCAAATATGAACAACCATATTCTGGCCAATTGTATAGAATTTTCAAACACAAATGCAGTCTACTTTCATGCATACATTTTCAAATAAAGCTCTGCTTTGAGAAAGATCGAATGATATTGTTTAATCTTACCTTATGGCCTGCACACTGCTTGTGAAGCTGTCGAGGGCACGTTTGATGAAGACAGCATCGATGTCCTTCTTCTGTAGCTTCTGGTACAGAATGTCAACATGGGGCATGATTTTGTGAAAAAGCCCCAGGAAAAAAATAAAATCTTCATCATGTAGCATCCTCACGTAGCCAGATGCCTCTCTCACGGTGGGCTGGTCAAATGAACCCAATGAACCCGTCCGGATGGCTTCAAAACATTCGATGAGGTCGTCTCGATTCTCGTAGACAGTGTTCACGACTCTGCTGTTGAAGTTCCACCGTGTGGATGAAGCTCTGGGCAGTCTTCGTGCAACAGTCTGGTCAAGAATGCTGGTGCGTTTGGGTGACCGGGAAAAAAAAGTTGCAATCCCGCTCAGATCGGAAAAGAAAATGTTCACTTTTTTTGATGCGAGAAGTAGCTTGCTGCATGATCAAATTCAGCTGATGCGCATAGCAATGCACGAAATGGGCATTCTTGAAATGCTCACGCACCTTTTGCTGCACACCAGCCTTCTCTCCCCCTCATCACACTGGCTCCATCGTAAGCTTGCGCAATTAGTTTGACTTTCTCGTCGTCGGCAAAAAGACCGTTCAGTCTCTCCAAAAGCACACTGGCGATTGAGACTGAGGTTGATTCCGAGATGGGAAGAAACTCAAAAAAGCGCTCCTGCACTTTGTGGTTGCTATCTATGTACCTCAGCACAAGCACCAGCTGTGTCTGTGTAGAAACGTCCGTGGTCTCGTCAGCTTGGATAGCTACGAAGTTCGCCGACTTCACCTCCTCCACAATATGTTCCCTCATGACCGCTAGCATACACTCCAGTAGCTCGTTTTGAATGGTCTTTGATGTGCCCTTGAAAACTTTAGCATTTTTAAGATGGTCATCAAACACCTCATCTAACTGTGCCACAAAGTTGACAAGTCCAAGAAAAATACCAGGGTTGGTGGAGCCCTCAGTTTCATCTTTGCCTCGCAAAGCTAACTCAAACACTCCGCAAAACTTCACACACTGGATTAGCCGGCTGAGGATGTGGCGGTTCTTGCTAACCTCATCGTTGTGGCGGCGGACAGCTAGCCTGTATCCTTCATCCAGTTGAGTGGCAATGTTCACTCTCCCCAAAGCAGACAATCTCAAACAGCTATCCATGTGGGTCTTTGACAGCTCATGTTTCTTAATCTTTTCTGAAAGATGGTGCATGTCCGTTACCCCAGTCGCTGTCCAAGCGGTGCTGTCTGCCGTGCCGCCTTCAGGGTGAAAGAGTAAGCAGGGGTAGCAGAAGACTGCATTAGCCACATCGCAGCCTGCTAGCCAGGTTTTTCGTTCGTACCAATTTTTGGAAAATCCTCGGGTGTAGGACTTTCCCCCTTTAGTAGAAACCTGTTGAATTATTAAATTTGGTCTGGGAGGTCCTAATTGTTTCGTTGCCAATTTATCTTCATTTGTTCGCCGAGAAAAAGGAACTTCTTTCAAAGAGACAATCGAGTTGCACTGAACGCTAGCCATCTTGACAGTAGTACGTGAATTGATTGACGCTGCTACCCGCTCTTTTCTTAGTTACGTTCATGGTTATGTTACGTATGACGAAAGCACGTAAGTGCAAGCCCTCCCGGAACCCATAGAGATTGTATTGAAAGCTCTGATATTTGAAAAAAAAAGATTTTACATGAGAGTCTATGAGAGACTTCTGGGGCGATTTTCAACCTGACTGAAATCGCCCCAAAAGGGGCGGGGCCATTTGAAGCACGACTTTAGCCTGATTGGACATTTAGTGGCAGATCAGACGTCTGGATTAGAACACTGATAACGACTGTTGCCGTGATATAATTGATTAGAAAAAAAATCCCTTCCTTTTCCCGTTTGGCAGTGCGTCGCCCATATCGCCCTAATGAACACACCGCCCCTGCTATTGAGGCTGCCAATTAAGACATGTTATTGTTAAGAAAATGCTGTTTGTGGTGGACTTGAAAACAAACTCTTGTATTGATGTTTTCCTTCTTCGTTAAGTACTAGGAATATGCTGAATTCAACAGTAAAATTGTGCCATGTATAGCATTAGGGATTATAACTCCCTACAGTGTTTTAAAAAAAATAAATAAATCAACTCTACAAGAGTAAAATCCAGAGTTTCATTTTAAATCCTCTATAGTGTTATATAGCAGCAACTCTAGTCGGTGATAAAACAGAATATACAAATAGTGTTACATTTTTACACTGCACACTAGTGTTGTGTAAATTCAACACTGGCTTGTGTTGACCGGTGTTAAATTTCAACCATTTACAGAGTTGCTGCAACTCTATCACAGTGTTGAGCATTTAACACTTTTAAAAGTGTAGTTTTAACTCAAAATAGTGTGGACCAATATACACAATTTAAAAGTGTTGAATTTAAACGTACAATATGTAACTTTCTGCCGCTAGGGGTCTCTCAACCAAAACAATGGACGGTAAAACCACTTTTTATGACGTTGTGAAGTTGCGTGGAATTATGGGAGTTTTTAGTGTTAAACACCTTCGCTGCCGGTTAGAATCACTGTCTATGGTTAGAATGCATCAGTTCACGGACGAGTTTACCCATTCAAGTTTATTCACGTTACGTTTAGTAACGTTTATTCATGTTATTGTAATAAAATAGCTGCAGTTTCCCCAACATAATTACGTTTTTCTTGATTAGATTATTATTTGTAGCTGACCAGTTAGCTAGTGAGCCAGCAAGCTAACAGTAGCCAGCAGCTAAAACACAAAATATTTCACATATCAATGTCACCTTTTGGATAGTTTCAACACCGGGGCGGACGGGGTTTGTTGTAACACTAGCTAGCTACTAAACGAGGCTGAGAGACGGGTGTGGGTGGGGATTGTCGGGGGAATCTCCGCGATAGCGAGCCAGGACGTTCGGTGCCTGTTGTGCAGCAGCAGAGAACATCTCCCAGCTGCCCGGAATTATCCCCTTCACTTTTCAGTAATCTTAACTTTTCGTTTTGGTGCTTAACCCACCTTTTGTCGGTTAATTTAGCTAACCGTAAAGACAGCTAAAAGCGAAGGGGCGAGAAATTCGGCAGGGAGGAGATTTTCGGCACATACACCGGTAGCGCTACGGAGATGTAGCTATAGCTACCGCTATGGATGTTGCCGCTGTTGTGACTCGGTGCTGGGTCTGATATAGTCCGTTTCCGGACGTTTAATTAAACTGCCGTTAGCGTCGTAAGCGCCAGGCACTGGCGATAAGTTCTGGCCGGGGGGGTTGCTGTAATGGAAGTAGCTGGCTGATAGCTGACTGGGGGCTAACGGTAACTAGCTAGCTATATGTCCCGGGGCTGTTGTAAGCTGTCATCCCGACTGAGTCTCCTCTGCGCCGGGGGAGTGAGGCAGACAGACCGGGGTGTGCTAGCTGGCTAAATTAGCATTAGATTAATCGTCTATCTATAAAGCTAACGTTACTAGTGAAGTTATTCGTGAGTTAGCTCAGTCCTGTTAGCTGTGGTCGAAACAGTCATACTAAAAATAACTATTAGCGTGTTGAACGATGTTGTAACCTCAATTTTACCCACAAAGCTTTAGCATCAACATTAGCACATTGTAGTAAGGTCAAGCTGATATTGAACTTTCAAAATAGATAAGGTCTCTGTTGTATTACTGTGATTAAAAAGTGGGATGTAATTAATCACAAAATGATGCTGAATGGCAAAAAAAAGCAGTATTACGGTTACAAGTATTTTTTTTCTGTGATATTGTATGATTTACAATTACTCCTGAACGTATCATCTTGGTGCCAGTGTTCTGACGGAAGTTAGAGTAACTGGAGGGTGAAAGGTTATATGACGCCACTGACGGGCGACTAAAGGAAACGTGCCGTGTCTGAAAATAAAATAACCGATTTCTCTGGGTTTGACACTTGGTGGAAACATTTAGGATAGTGTAAGAACACAACTCATAAAAATATATAACATAGGTATGGTCATTTTTAGACATTTTAAAGCAGAAATGTTACATATTGTACCTTTAACTCTATTGGTGTTGGATCAACTCTGCTGATTTTGCTGTGTATTAACAGGAAGTTAAAGCAGTCTGGTGTCTCTGACACAACTGCGAGCTTACTGCAGTCACTGTGGTGCACTTTCCCTTATCAGCTTTCATCTGGATTCATTGTTGTTTTGGAAGCAGAGTTTGTGGCTGCTCATGAAGGTTCCTAACGGAGAGAAATGACCCAGAAGTAGTGACCAGCGATAGATTTACCAAACAACAGCTGAAAAACATTAGAATTCTGAAAAGGCAACAAAAACTTTTTAAAAAGTCGGTAGATAGAAGGAAGTAAGGCAAGAATAGGTGGAAAATACTATCAAAAACTTTGAAAACAGCAACAAAAACTTTGTTAAAAGCGACAAACTTGTGTGTCATGCAGGCAGTGTGTAAGCTCTAACCTGTTAACATGGGAGCTGAAATAAAAATGGACACACCACGCAGCTGACACGCTCACGCCACGCAGCCAGTGTGCAGGAGGCCTCATACCGTGAAAAATCAGGAAGACAAACTTCGAAAAGCTTAAAGAAAAAAATCAAACATTAGAAAGAAGGAAGGAAGGCAAGTACTGGTCGAAAATAGTGACATAAAGCGACAAAAACGTTTAAAAAAAGTGACAACTTCAAAAACAGCGGGAAAAAAAACGCTCAAGTAGCCCCTGCAGTACTCCAAAGTACCCCTTGGGGTACACGTACCCCCATCTGGGTCTGGGTGTCCTCCCCCAGGGTTTTTTTTGAGCGTCAAAGACTTCATTTCCTGTATTCGGATAACTTTTATGCACAAATTTATGGTGGGAATCCCTTTATTTAGCCTATGCCAAGACTAAAAACATAGACGACAATTCAAAATATATAAAACATGGAAGTGGAAAGTATGTTGTTGCGTATCATTGGGCATTTTTGTGAAGTGGGTATATGGAAATCCTGGAGCTTTCTTAGTGGGTATACTGCATATTACGGAAACTACACCACTGCGTAGCGAGTAGTATTAAAGGCCGAAAATTGGTTGGGAGTGGGGTGGGTGGATGGGTCAAACGCGGGACTTTCACCCAGGAGACCTGGCATTGTGTCCTGGGTGTCACGTTTCCTTCTAGGGGCGGGAATCACCAGAGGCCTCACGATACGATATCATCACAATACTTATGTCACGATACGATATTCTTGTGATTTCAAACATGTATTACCTTTTTTCCAACTTCAAATTTTTCCCCCAATTTCAAATGAAACTTTGTCTGTTTTATCTAAAAAGATACATGTCTCTGTTTGTTCATCTCACTTCAATTTTCCTGCTGCAAAATGGGATAGTGAAGCAGACTAACTGACCAACACACATATCATAATAGATCCATACTTGGCGTCTGTGTATCGATACAGTATTGCCACGAAAAATATTGCGATACTATGCTGTATTGATTTTTTTCAGCTAGCAGATAGTGATGTTTTTTACAGTGTGTTCAGGGGACTGGCAGCTAGCAGATAGTGACGAGATGTTTTTTACAGTGTGTTCAGGGGACAGGCAGCTAGCAGATAGTGATGAGATGTTTTTTACAGTGTGTTCAGGGTACAGGCAGCTAGCAGATAGTGAGGAGATGTTTTTTACAGTGTGTTCAGGGGACTGGCAGCTAGCAGATAGTGAGGAGATGTTTTTTATAGTGTGTTCAGGGGACAGGCAGCTAGCAGATAGTGAGGAGATGTTTTTTACAGTGTGTTCACTGTAAAATAACATATATGAAGATAACATAGAATATGTAGCCTACAGTAGATCTAACATAGGTCTAACGTATTCTGTTTATCATTGCATACATTTGTGTGTGCGTGTTTCTGTGTGTGTCTGTGTGTGTGTCTGTGTGTGTGTGTGTGTGTGTGTGTATGTGACATCAAATCTTTGTTGCAGACTGTTTTTTCTGCAACTTTTTTTGGGGGGGGCATTTTACTCTTCCGCTGTGGAAAGTTGAGCATAGTGTGCGATACATCAGAACTTAATCACTGACCGTGACATGTGATCTTTCTTTTCAGACCACCTGTGCTGACGCTAACATGGCGCCTAAACAAACCGCTAAGCAGAAGCGCGAGGCCAAACGGCGTGCACGTGCAGCTGAGTCCGACGCAGCGCGAGCCGCACGCCTTGCGGGCGACGCGGCACGCAAGGCCAAACGCCGAGCAGAGGAAACGCCGGAGATGCGAGCGGATCGCCTGGCTTACCACGCCGCACACATTGCTAAACTGAGAGCAAGGGAAACGCCGGAGACGCGAGCGCTGCGCTTGGCGAGCAACGCTGCGCGCACAGCGGCTTCGAGGGCGCAGGAAACGCCAGAGATGCGAGCCGCACGCCTGACCCACGACGCTGCGCGCATGGCTAAACTGAGAGCAACGGAAATGCCGGAGATGCGAGCGCTGCGCTTGGCGAGCAACGCTGCGCGCACAGCGGCCTTGAGGGCAGAGAAGGCGCAACAGATGCGAGCGGAGTGGGACGCCGCACGCCTACAGGAAGTTTACAGCGCACGCCTGCAGCCGACACCCCACGTCCATGTTGGTTGTTAGTTTAATCAGTCAGGCTCCATCCACACTGCTGCAGCGTTTCCTGTCCTCTAAAACGTTAACGTTTGTCTCTTTCTGTCTGTCTGTCTCTTTCTCTGTCTTTCTGTCTGTCTGTCTGTCTCTCTTTCTCTGTCTTTCTGTCTGTCTGTCTCTCTTTCTGTCTGTCTGTCTCTTTCTCTGTCTGTCTGTCTGTCTGTTTGTGTGTGTCTCTCTTAGGCCTGTCGCGATAGTCAATAAATCGAGTTATCGCATGATAAAAAAAAATGAGCTCGATAATTTTTCCGGCCGCGATAATTTCCATTTGCGTGCTTGTTTGTTTTCCTCGTCTCTCCCTCTCTCCCTCTCTCTCTCTCTCTCTACCAGAGAGACGTGAGGACCACTCTCGGTTCCTTAGCGTAACGAGGAGTGAACCCTCTTGTCAGTCGCATGGTCTTTGTGTGGGCGGGACTCCAGGCGGAGAGAGAGACAGAAAAACGCTAGTTGTGAGTTGGAGCAGGGTTTCCCGCAACACTTTGCAGTTAAGGCGCCGTCAAAAAGAAAGTATATGAGCGATATCCACCGTGTTACTCGGCGTCCCGTTTTCTCCCTTTCATTCCAAACCACACAGCTGACAACCTGCAGGTGGAGAAGGATGGAGACGGGCTCGGACATACGCACCGCTGTGGACTCGTCAGTCTCGCAAGCGGTTTCAGGAAAGTGGCTGCATGTGTCCGACAATGCACAGAACATTAACGGTACACGCCTACAGCTGTCCGCGGACACGGAGTGTGAAAAGTATGTCAGAGTTGCACCAGTGTGCGTAATATTTAGTGTTAAATAATTGTAAAATGTAGTACAGAGTCTGTAGTCTGAGAACTTACGTGTCACAAACGGCAATTCCACAACTGTACATCAGCGTGAAAGACGACATACTAAAGGAGATCAAAGACATATTGTGGATATTTAAAATGTCTTCCAGTTCCAGTGTTAAATATTCTTTAGAAATAAAAGTGTATTGATCTTTGAAAGGTGTACCTGTATTATTATGCCATTATCATTATATTAGATGCAAATAGTCGCGGCATGACAATATTATCGTTTATCGCAATAATTTCTGGGACAATTTATCGTCCAGCAAAATTTGTTATCGTGACAGGCCTAGTCTCTCTGTCTGTCCGTCTGTCTCTCTCTTTCTCTGTCTGTGTGTGTCTGTATGTCTCTCTGTCTCTCTCTTTCTGTCTGTCTGTCGCTCTCTGTTTGTGTCTGTCCGTCTGTCTCTCTGTCTCTCTGTCAGTCTGTCTGTCTCTTCCTTGGTCTGTCTGTCTGTCTGTCTGTTTCTCTCTCTTTCTCTGTCTGTCAGTAACATTCCTGCTCTTTCTTTTCTCCATTCTTGTTCTTTGTCCAAAGTATTTTCTCTTTTCTTTGACAGTGTCTGCCTTTCCTTGGAATGTTGTTTAAAATCTGGTTAAAAAATCAAATTTAAAGCAAAGATATGATCTCTCCCCCCCTGCACGTTTGTATCCTCCCCCAATGAGTGTCCCAGGTCTCGCTCTCTCCTCCTACACACTTCTCTACCCTGTCAGGACAAAGACCTGCCACTGGGCCAGTTCTTACAGCCCCCCCAGGCCACTCTGGCTCTGAGCTGCTGATTCGGCTAAAACAAGAGCAAGTCAGCAACTCTCCAGAATGTGTCGTCAGCGAGGAAAGTCCCAAAAATAGAGAAATCCTGCTCTGAGCTCTGTGTTATCTAGAGCTGCTCCCTCTTAGTCGATTAGTCGACTAATCGGTCGTTTTGGTCTTAGTCAACTTAGATTTCTTTAGTTGATTAGTCATGTTTGATGCTTTTTTTCGTGCTGAATGACTTATTTCCAAGAAATGTACGAGCACATCTCTGGTAAACACAAGAATTAAAGTGGTGCTTTAGCACGACTCTTAGTGGAGAAACTCAATATTTACAGATCTGTCGATTTAAATCAACTAATCGATTAGTCGGTGCAACTGATTGAGAGTTAGTCGACTAAGAATTTTTTCACTCGAGCACAGCCCTAGTGTTATCCCTACATCTGCACTACGAGTCCAACTGAAGTCAAGCTGAAACATTCCATTATATAGAAAGAAAGTTATTATAACTGATTGTTTATATAATCAACATGACATCATGACTTTGCGTAAACATACACGCCACTTTCCTAAAGCCAAATGGCGTGTTATCTGTACGCATTTTGAGCTATCCGCGTGTATGTCTACGCTGTATACAGCGGATGTAAACACGCGTGTTTAAAAAAATAAAAAGGTTGGGTTTAGGAAAACAACATTGGGAAAGGCTTTAGTCACACAAAAACAAGACGGTGACCAACATAGGGGAAGGCTTACAACATTTCTTTTTTAAACCGGTTGACAAACTCTCTCCTGGGTGAAAGTCCTGTGTTTTACCCTTCCGCGGACTTCCGTCCTTTCATACTACTCGGTATGGCGATAATTCACACGTAATGTAGGTCAATGGAGGCCAAACGGCATTGATAAACACGCTAAAAAGCGATTATGCGTCTTGATAACACGCAAAAACGGCATACGAATTGGCGTGTCATACATACACACAAACGCCACTTCATGACATCAGCCTGATATAATTATAATATAGAAAGTCATGATAAATGATTGCATTTACTCAGGGCCTTGGTGTGTCCTTGTTTTTGTTGAACTCAGGCCTCCTGCACACTGGCTGCGTGGCGTCAGCGTGGTGTTTCTGTTGCGTGTCAGTTGCGTGGCGGCTGCGTGGCGTTTTTTATGTCTTTGCACACCAGAAACGTGTCTGACGCTGTGCTGCTACGTGATTTGGATCACCGTTGTTCGACACATGGGGAGAGAGTTGTGGAAATGTACTGCACTCATGCAGTAGTGTACTTCATGTTAAACATAAATATATACTGATCGGATTACAGAAAAGACAACGTCGGCAGTATTGACGGTAAAATAGGCTCCAGAATATTTGGTTCTGTATTGACACTTGAAAATCGATAATTGTTTATTTTTTTTAATTACATTTATATATCTGCATTTATATCAAAACCTCGAGACTTTCAAACATCAAAATGTAATTCATTAAATGTATTTGTCAAAATTACATATAAACAACTTTTTGTATTCTATTTTGTCTGGAAACGCTTCCAACACGCTGGCGTCTGGGCGTCTGTCCTATTTGTAGCGTCCACGCGCTTTTCAAAGACGTGCGTGTCACGCAGGCAGTGTGTAAGCTCTAACCTGTTAAGGTGGAAGCCCAAATAAAAATGGACACGCCACGCAGCTGACACGCTCATGCCACGCAGCCAGTGTGCAGGAGGTCTTAGGCACTTAGCATGTTCATTTTTATTATTTCTTCACAATGGCCATGTGATCTATGAGATAAAACTGGTGGACTTGTGGACGGAGATGGTTTCTGTCTTTAAAAATAAAAGGTCAACCATGTGAATGCAGCTTGAGCGTGATGGAAACATGAAGTCTGATTTGTCTTCTCCTGTTTATGTTCTTCAGGTGATGGAGTCGAGAGGGCAGCCGACGATCGGTGTGGTTCTGCAGCAGCGCCACATCGGCGTCTCCCGTCTCGGTGAAACTTCACACACTCCAGGGACAAATGTCCTCAAAACTGCAAAAAACGCTGACTTGTAGGAAAGTTTCCATACGATATAGCTGCAGAGATTAATCGCCTAAGATTTTGGCAGATAAAAATGACCAAATGTTTTAGCTTTATCCTAATTGGAAGCAGCGTTTAGAAGAAGTATTGAGATCATTTACTTCAGTAAAAATACTAATACCACACTGTAAAAATACTCAGCTGGACTTGTAGGCCGTTATATTGTTGGCTAGTTTCATTTAGAATCAAACATCAGATTTTATAAACTACATGTGTTTTGTGTGCAGAAATCTTAATGTGTAAAGTAACTAAAGCTGTAACCGATGAATGTAGTGGAGTAACTAGTAACTAAAGCTGGAACAGATGAATGTAGTGGAGTAAAAAAATATTTCTCTCTGAAATGTAGCAGAGTACTTCAACATTTGGACTGAAGTACAGTACTGGAGTAAAAGTATTTAGTTACATTACTGTTTTTACAACAAAGTGTTTCTATCATTTATTTTTTGTAGTCAGTAGTTTTTAATGTTTTCTGGAACAAGAAGAAAAAGACAAAACAGAACATCAGAAATGATTATAATGATAATACCAATTAACTAATTAAACCAATCTGAGACAAACTGGATAAAACAGTAGAATATAGTGTGTGTGTGCGTGTGTGTTATTTTGTCACTTTTTTTGTCTCTTATTTTGTCATTTCTTCTTCAACAGTTTTGATGCTTTTTTTTTCACAAATGTCGCCGGACGACACCATTTAATAAACATAGCCGTGCTCAGAAAACACAGAGAGAGTTTTTAGCTTTGTATCAACTCATTCGGCAGCTGCTTGAATGTAACGGACTTTCATTAATATAAAATAGTCACGCTCTAAAGCTTTAACACTTCTTCACATCAGGCAGAAAAATAGTCGGCTGGATTCTGCAGATTCTCGTTCTGGATCAGCCCTGTTAAACAAAATATCTTTTCCTACAGTATATGAGATTGTGTTTAGCTCTGGGGATTAGAAATGTAAACAGCCTGTTAGCTTTAGCTGACGTTAATCTCTGTCTGTGTTTCAGGTTTGCTTCCAGACGACATAAGCCAGATCGTTATTAAAGAGGAGCAGCAGGAGTGTAGCTCCAGTGTGGACCAGGAGGAGCCAGAGCCCCCCCCACACATTAAAGAGGAACAGGAGGAACTGTGGAGCAGTCAGGAGGGAGAGCAGCTTCAAGGGCTGGAGGAGGCTGACATCACCAAGTTCCCATTCACTCCTGTCCCTGTGAAGAGTGAAGATGATGAAGAGGAAGGTAGGAACAACGGTAACAGGGTTTTAGGGGAAAAAACGGAAACAAGCTGCAAAAGTCAATAGCATAAAAGTACAGGAGAACCTGGTTCATTTTTATTTTAGGAGTAAAATAATAAAACAACACAACTGATAAGTTTCTGAAGGATCTATCACTGAAAATGTCTAACTTGTTCTAACTCTCATTACGTTACGGTAATGCCGCTGACCCACAAATAAATTAGTTTTCTTTTATCTCACTTGAACAGAGCTTCAACAGAGACAGACTGTACACACGGAAACAGAAGCTGATGGAGAGGACTGTGGAGGACCAGAACCAACCAGGAACTCGCATCCACATCCACTGTTAGAACCAGAGACTGAAGACCAGACTGGAGACGCTTCTGATCCTGAGACTGATGACAGTGCTGATTGGAAGGAGACCAGAGAACCTCAGTCAGCTTTAAACTCTCTGAAACATGATTCAAGACGTAAGAAAACATTCAGCTGCTCTGACTGTGGGAGGAGATTTGGCTTCAAGTATAGTCTGAAGACACACATGAGAACTCACACAGGAGAAAAGCCTTTCAGCTGCTCTGTTTGTAAGAAATCTTTTACACAGAGAGGAGATTTACAGAAACACATGAGAATCCACACAGGAGAAAAACCTTTTAGCTGCTCTGAGTGTGGTAAAAGATTTGGCCGCAAAGAACATCTGAAGACACACATGATGAATCACAGAGAAGAGAGACCTTTTAATTGCTCAGTTTGTGAGGAATCTTTTACTCGGGGTGAACGTTTAAAGATACACATGACAATCCACACAGGAGAGAAGCCTTTCAGCTGCTCCGAGTGTGACAAAAGATTTAGAAAAAGCCAAGATCTGAAGAGACATGTTAAGTCTCACACAGAAGCAAAAGCTTTCAGCTGCTCCGAGTGCGGGAAGAGATTTACCCAAAACTCAAATCTGAAAACACACATGAGAATCCACGTGGGAGACAAACGATTCAGCTGCTCCCTTTGTGGGAAAAGATTTATACAGAAGGGACAATTGGCGTACCACACAAAACATCACAAAGGGGAGACGCCGTCTACTTCCTGTGTTAGTGACGTGACAACGCAGCCGGAGGCGCCAAACATTAAAGAGGAACATGAGGAACTGTGGACCAATCAGGAGGGAGACCCGGACACGGATGACAGTGCTGATTGGAAGGAGACAAAAGACTCCCAGTCAGCTTTAAACTCTACGAAACATATTGAGCGTAATACGGACAAATTATCTCGTTCCGTCAGTCGCTGCTCTGAGTGCGGGAAACAATTTAGACAAAAATCTAATCTGAAGAATCACATGAGAATCCACAAGGGGGACAAGCCTTTCAGCTGCTCCGTTTGTGGTAAAAGATTTATACAGAAGGCGCACATGACATACCACATGACACGGCACACGGGAGAGAAAATTTTCTGCTGCGACGTTTGTGACAAACGATTTATTTGGCCGTATCAGCTCAGAAAACATAAATGTGTTGGTCGGACGGAAACCGAAGCAGCCAGGAACTCCCATCCACAGACACTTTCACAACCAGAGACTGGAGATAAAACCGGACGGTCTATCGTAGCGGAGATCGAAGTCAGTTGTGACGACTGGGAGGAGACCGGAGAGCCTGATTGGACGTGCAAAGCTGCTGAGAAACAGTTCAGCTGCTCCGAGTGCGGGAAAAGATTTAGCCGCAAGACTCACCTGAAGAGACACGCGATGACTCACACGGGAGAGAGACCTTTCAGCTGCTCCGTGTGTCAGAGGTCTTTCACGGAGAGCGGGAACTTACACAAACACATGGCCGTGCACACGGGAGAGAAACGCTTCAGCTGTGGGTTTTGCGAGCAAAGATTCACCTGGCACTCTCAGCTCCAAACTCACAAGTGTGATCGCCCTCAGTCGGCACGGCAACGCTGCCAGAGACAAACCAAACAGAGACGAGCTGATGGAGAGGACCACGGTCCATCCAAACCAACCAGGAAACGACTTCTGTTGCCCCGCCCAAGCGGCGATGACCTGGCAGCAACCAGTCCGCCAAACCACACGACGATAACGTTTGTTTGTTCCCCCCCTCTAATCCAAGCCACAGGAGCATTTCATATGTTAGCGCCCCGAGCGGTGGCAGCAGATACGTCCTCAAATCTAAACCGGAGAAGGTAACTGTCGAGGTTTTAAACCTGTTCACTCAGTTAAAAAAAAACAACAGATTCTTAAAATAGATCTTTATAGAAAAAAGGTCCAAGGCACACAGCAAGCTGCCCAGTTCTATTTGCTTTTTAATGTACAAGATTTCGATATGAAATAACCGTTCAAGTCTTTTTCCATTTTAAATAAAGGCTTTTTTCTTTTATAAATTTGCAAGAAGAGTGGCTTGGGCCTTTTTCTCTTTTAAACTTTAATTTTCCTTTCCAAAAGAGTATCTTGATGATTTGTTTTACCCTCCTGTAGTCAGTCCCTTTTTCAAAGTTTTATATATCAGGAAATGTGGGTTTCTTTCAACAGAATTGCCCAAAAATAGCATGGATGGTTCAACGCAGCGCTCTTCGCAATTCAAATGTTTAAAAAAAAAAGTCAAAGAATGTCGACTAAAATGACATAAAAGTGACAAAAGCGCCAAAAACATTGAAAAAAAAGCAATTAAAGGCATTGAAAGCTTAGAACACAGCAGAATAAAGCTTTGAAAAAAACGTCAAACAAAAAGGCACTAACATCGTTTTAAAAAGCAACAAAAACGTTAAAAAAAATCTTGAAAAAGCATCAAAAAATGTGTCAAACATTTGAAAAAAATTTCAGTTTTGACCCGGGAGGACAACACGAGGGTTAAACTTCTGAGCACTCTGGACTTTTTTATTCTTTCTAAAATGGATCTTTGTTGATCTTTGTCCTCTGATACTCCCCCACAGGAGCGTTTTCATAAATTAGCGTCCCTAACTAAGTAGTAACTTTAGCAACAAGTAAAGCCATCTGTAACCCATCTGTATAAACTCTGTATATCACATCACAGATGCATTCAATGTAGCCAAAGCGTCAGACATTAAATAGTATATAATAGGGCTGCACCATATTGGAAAAACATTTCCTGCGATATATGCATGGAATTGCATTATGAAAAAGACTGTAATTTTTAACAAGATGACATAAATAGCTCTATTTGGAAATAATAAATCATTCTCGACTACTGGGGTGATTTTGTAGGGGAGTTCATCTACATAGAAACTAAAAATGAAAATGTCGGGGGTATAGTCACATACAATGTTATTGGCCTTCCTCACCAGTCCGTCTTTGTAAATGTGTTCAGTGCTCGGTAGTGTTATCCCAAGTAACTTGTTGGCAGTTGTAACTGTTTTTCTGATTGTCTTTTTCTGTGACTCGGTGGCATTTCCGAACCAGCAGATAATACAGCGAGTTAAAACACTGTCAATGAAAGCAGTATAAAACATTTGGAGCATTTTGTTATTGACATTAAAAACAAGCAGTACATTCCTGCGATGTGACTATCGTGCATGCGCACATCGCGATGTAGACGATGAAACAAAATATTGTGCAGCCCTAGTATAGAAGTTAAATTATAAGATATATGAATAAAATATAAGTGGTAGGATAAGTGACTTCCGTGAATACAACTAAGGGGGTTTTCCGTCTAGGTTTAGCTCCTCACCTCGGTACTGTGGTCTAAGGCCTGCTGCACACTGGCTGCGTGGCGTGAGCGGCGCTGCTGCTGCTAGCCTTGTCGGTACACATGGATGTTTTCCATAAACATAAATATATATTGATCTGATTACGTCAGATCAGTATATATATCGGCTTTATTGACGGTAAAATAGGCTACAGAATATTTCCTTCTGGATTAACAGGTGCAATATTTGAAAATCGCTAATTATTTATTATTATTATTTTAAAGGACATTTATAGCTGTATTTATGTCAAAACCTCAAGCCTTTCAAACATCAACATGTCATTTATGAATATGTATTCGTGTCTAAACGACATATAAACAAATTTTCCTATTCTATTTTGCCTGGAAACGCTTCCAACACGCTGGCGTGTCGCGTGAAAAAAAGGCGTCGGTCCTATTTCTAGTATGCACGCATTTCCTGAGACGTGCGTGTCAAGCAAGCAGTGTGTAACATGGGAGCCAAAATAAAAACGGACACCCCACGCAGCTGAGGCCTAAAGGCGGTTACACACCAACCAGACGGCCGACCGTCGGCATAAAAGCCAGTCGAAATGATGATAAGCTGATTGGACGGAAGCGTCACATGGGTCTGTTTTCTCGGGAAATTCAAAGCCAGACTGTCATTGCGGCTCATTGAGAATCTGATCTCAGATTGGACTGAAATAGTTCACTGAGAAATGTTTTTTGAAAACATTTTAAGAGAGAAATAGGCCGTTGCAGTTGCTGAATCTGTCTTCATTTCAGATCAACAAAGTTGATCAGTCAGTTTAAAAGATTTTCGTCAGATTTTGAGAGACTCTAGTCACGCTCATTCCGCTCGCCATTTCCAGGTGAGTCCCGACTGCCCTGTCTCCGACTGAACATGTCAGGTCGGCCCAAATGAACGCCGACAGCCCCCCAGACTGACAACGGCACGGGACACACCGAACAGACTCGAGTCACCGACCTCGCCAGACTGTCAGACGGCCGATTATCGGGTTGGTGTGTCAGCGCCTTGAAGCTGGGTTAAAATAACGGATTCTCCAGTTAAAACAGATCTTTGTTTAAGTGATGTTATATCAATGAATAAAACCAGGAATGGATCTTTAATATCTGCCTTTCCACCCTGGTTGTAGAAGTAAACTAACTTTTGTGGGGCTCAGTTCTTAATGTAAACAGGAACCTGGTGCATTATAAAATATCTGAGGGTTGCTACTTGCTTGAACAACTTACAGCAGAAGTTCTCTGAGGAATCTCTTTTACATCCAACAGTTTAAAACCCCGCCCGAAGTATCTCCATCATCACTAACAGAAAAGTGTAGAAGAAAAAAGCTTATCAAAAGTGACAAACGGCAGGAAAAAAATCTACAAAAACGTTTTAAAAAGTGTCTATATATATATATATATATATATATATATACAGTGCCCTCCACAATTATTGGCACCCCTGTTTAAGATGGGGTCATGGACTTCTAAAAATTCTCCTTTTTTTTAAACAACATAGAACTCAAATGCAAAAAAGAGAAAAAATCCAACCTTTTATTTAAGTACATTACTTTGGTGGTAAAAAAAAATCACACATTTAGAAAAAAAAACTTGAAAGTCATGTGTCCCACAATTATTGGCACCCCTGATGTTTATACTTTGTACAACCCCCCTTTTGCCAACAAGACAGCACTTAATCTCCTTCTATAACATTTCACAAGATTGGAGAACACAGAGAGGGATCTTTGACCATTCTTCTTTGCACAATCTTTCTAGATCATCCAGAGTCCTGGGTCCTCTCTCATGCACTCTCCTCTTTAGCTCACCCCACAGGTTTTTGATTGGGTTGAGGTCTGGGGACTGAGATGGCCATGGGAGGACCTTGAGTTTGTGACTGCTGAACCATTTTCTGTGTAGATTTTTGCCACATGTTTAGGATCATTATCCTGCTGAAAGACCCAGTGACGACCCATCTTCAGCTTTCTGGCAGAGGCCATCAGGTTTTTTATTTAAAATATCCTGGTAGTTCAAAGCATTCATGATGCCATGCACCCTAACAAGGTTCCCAGGGCCTTTGGAAGAGAAACAGCCCCAAAGCATCACAGATCCTCCACCATACTTCACGGTGGTGAAGGTGCTTTTCAGCATACTCATCTTTTGTTTTACGCCAGACCCACTTAGAGTGTTTGTTGCCAAAAAGCTCAATCTTAGTCTCATCTGACCAAAGCACACGATCCCAGTTGAAGTCCCAGTGCCGCTTAGCAAACTCCAGACGTTTACGTTTGTGAGTGTTAGTGAGAAAAGGCTTTTTCCTTGCATGCCTCCCAAACAGCTTGTTGGCATGTAGAGAGCGTCTGATGGTTGTTTTTGAGACTTCGTGACCCCAAGATGCCACTCTTTGATGCAATTCTGTGACAGTGAGCTTAGGACTTTTTTTTTACTTCTCTTACCATCCTCCTCACTGTGCGTTGTGGCAAGATAAACTTGGGACCTCTTCCAGCCTAGTTTGTCACTGTTCCAGTTGTTTTAAACTTCTTAATGATTCCTCTGACTGTAGATACGGGCAAGTTAAGGCCAGTGGCTATTTTCTTGTAGCCATTGCCTGACTTATGAAGGTCGACACACATCTGCCTTACTTGAATTGTGTGTTCTCTTGTCTTTGCCATGTTGACAAATGGGTAAGAGAATTAGGACTCTGTGTCACGTCATATTTATACCCCAGGGAAACAGGAAGTCATGAATTACTATTTAAAAGTTCCTAGATACCCTGACCAACTTTAGCAACTACAGAAAAATATATTTTAAAAAAAATCTATTACATTTTTCAGCGGAATTGTTAGGGGTGCCAATAATTGTGGGACACATGATTTCAAGTTTTCTTTTTCTAAATGCGATTTTTTTTTTTTTTAACACCAAAGTAATGTACTTAAATAAAAGGTTGGATTTTTTCTCTTTTTTGCATTTGAGTTCTATGTTGTTTAAAAAAAAAGGAGAATTTTTAGAAGTCCATGACCCCATCTTAAACAGGGGGTGCCAATAATTGTGGAGGGCACTATATATGTATATATATATATATATGGGATTGGGACTGACATTTCCATAACCTGATTTATTTTCGAATCGGGACCTTGTGAACAGTGTTGGGCAAGTTACTTCTAAAATGTAAATGTATATAAATTATAGATTACTAGTTACTGTCATTTAAGAGTAATTAGTTATATTACAATATTACTGTCTCTGAATTGTAATGTGTTACACTACTTTTGCATTACGTTTGAGTTACTTTCACCAAAATAACAGCAGAAGTTTGACTTCAAACAGCTAGCTTGTGAATTTCACCACTGGATCAATAAAGTCTCATCTTCATAATTATTCATAATATTTTGTAACTAAAGCTGTAAAAATAGAGCAGTAAAACGTACAATAGGCAAGTAGGAGAAAATGAAAATACTCAATTAAAAGTACCTTACAGTTGTATTGAAGTATGGCATAGTTAATTATGCTCTGGGTGTGCTGTCATGCTGATTTGAGGACGTTCTAAATGTCTAGCTGACCAATCAGATTGTCTGGTCGGATCTACTTGTTGTATAATATATATATTGACACATTCACATTTCATAAACAGCTGTGCTGAATATATATTTTATTGTGATCATTTTTCATGTTAGTTTAATGAGCATGTCACTTTGTTACTACCAAGAAAGATAATAAAATATTACCAATAATGTCACTTTTGTTGAAATTATTTTAGTATTTCCAACATTTCTTCTTTTCTAAAAACTGAATGACACTAAAGTAACATCATAATCTTTTATTCTTGAAGCAGAGGGCTTTTTCAACATTTTTGCTTCTTTCAACGTTTTTGTTTTGTTGACCTTTTTGGCTCTTTTTTTTTTTAACAAAGTATATAAATCAGTCCAACTGAGAGACATTGAGTGACATGCTTAAATAAATCTGAAGCAATATCTGCCCGACAGATACTTCTGTAAAGAGTTCGGACATTTAAGGTCCCGAGCATAGCTGGACCGGATGTGCTGTTACTAAGACGACGTCAGAGCCTCTAGCTCAGGAGTGTCAAACTCATTTTAACTGAGGGCCTCCCTGGAAAATGAGAATCCCATAAGGGGCCAGACATGCTTTTTTGGGGAAAAGTCAAATATCTTTGACTGTATTGCTGCATGTCGCTTATTTTGCCGGTAGGGGGGCAAGGGTTATTTTTCGTAGTTTTTGACTTTCTCCGACACTTTTTTCACTTTTTTTTGTCGACATAAAGCTCTACAAAAGTCAGCAAAAAAGTTCTTTAGTCATCCTAGAGTTTAGCAAACCAAGCAAAACAAAGATTATATTTTTAAAAGCAGCCAACCTGTTTATTATATATATTATACTCTCTGCTGCTGGGGGGATTTCTGAGTCTCAAAGTCAGCAAATCTGCCAAAATTCTGCTCTTAGTGTTTTGTAACAGTTTCCCGTCTTTTTGGGGTTTGGTGCACAACTAGAATAAATGTATCGTGATCCTAAGTTGTTATGCGGGCCATTTTAAAACCTGCGAGGGGCCGTGTTCAGCCCGCAGGCTTTGAGTTTGACACCGCTGCTCTAGCTGAATCTCATCACCCTCTTATCTGATAGCTCCTCGACTTCTCATCTCCCTCTGCCTCTCTCCTCCATGATCTCTCCCGTGCCTCCTTGGTGCAAGGGACTAAGACGCGAGGAAGGGTGACAAGTGGAGGAGTCGAGGAGGCAATTAATGGGCTATCAGATGCAATGAAGTGACTGTTGTGATGGAGAGCCAACAGTGTTTCTGATGGAGTTTGGGTGGAGAAAAAGCATAACCTGCTGAAAATGAGTAGCGAGTAGTATGAAAGGCCGAAATTCCGCGTGGGGAGGTTGGTTGGGGGGGTGGGGGGTGGATGGGTCAAACAACACAGGACTTACACCCGGGAGACCGGGGATCGTGTCCCGTGTGTCACAATTCCTAAACCCAACCGGCTCGTTCTTCCCGTGTGTCACGGAAACGTAAGCCCACCCACGACCTAACTGCATCAAAAGGGACGGCAAGCGCGTTTAGATAAAGCACGTTATGTGACGCTAAAGGAGACTTTTAGCGTCACATAACAACGACAAAGGTCACCTGACCAAACGTCCATATTTTACGAAATGCGAGTGAGAATGTGTTGAATAAGGAGGTGAAGTTGTTAGAATATTTGGAAAAGTAGGAAATAGGTAGGTTTAAAGTAGTTGACAGATTAGTCTAATTTTATATGACAATGAACTGTCAAATAAAAACATGAACATTAACTTCACCTTTAGACAAACAACAAAAACAGAACAACACTCTGAGAAGAAAACTTCTCGGTCAAGTAGACCCAAATCCATTGGCAAGTTGGGTCCAGATTTAAAAGGAAAGGGAAACATCATCTACCATCATCTTTTATAGTTTTCTCAGAGCTCTGAAAATGCAATAAAATGTGTTTCTTCAGATGTGTATTTTAATGATGTATCTTGCTGTGTTTTTCTAAATCAACAATCAATCAATCAACATATAGCACTGTACAGCAACCAGCAGGTATCCAAAGTGCTTTACATCAGGAACCAAGAATAATACAACATAAATAATAAAAAAAATGAAACAGAAAACAGTAAAATCAGAAAAGGTGACATAGAAACAGGAGGAGGAGAGGTAAATTGCCACACCACTACTACGTATTAAAAGCCATTCTAAACAAGTAGGTTTTGGGGTTGGCTCTAAAGAAGCCTAAAACTCTTCCGGACTTTTATTTTGAAGCTCAGCAACTAATCTGCACCGGAAGCTGTAGTCTTCACTGCGGCTAACTTCACACTTTGAACAAGATGGCGTCTAGCAGAAACGTGTGTTAGCAGAGTGTCTTTGCTGTGTTGAGAAAGAGTTAAAATGTGTAAAGTCCAGATGCTGAGAGCGTTGGTGGAGCAGCGACTAACTGCGGCTGCTGAAGAGATATTTGGGCTGTTTGAAAGAACGATAGCAGAGTACGAGGAGGAACTTTGTCGTTCAAAAGAGGAGAACGAGCGACAACGGGAGCTACTGGACGCTGTTTACAACCCTCAGCTTCGGCTACACAGAGCAGGTTTGGTCATTAAACCTTCAGTTGATCTTTCTCTCCTTCCTGGGATCTCTTCTCTCAGAAACGATACGACGATAGGACGTATGGAAATAAGCATTTGTTCATAAGATCTATTGTGATCTTCGCTCTTCAACAGGCCTTCGCCAATCCCACCAGACTCCATGTAAATAATCAGGACTTTTATCATCGTAAAAAACACTACATTCAAAGTGGACAGAAACACAATAAAACTACCAAAAGCTGTCTTGGTTCATCTTTCTACTGTTCCAACAATCACCACTCTGGTTTGGTTGAAATAAACCCTTAATTCACCCATTTACATGTGGAGATATGCTGGCTCTATACACGCTAAAAGTCCTGATTATTTACATGGAGTCTGGTGGAGATATGCTGGCTCTATACACGCTAAAAGTCCTGATTATTTACATGGAGTCTGGTGATGGTGATTTCGGGGCTGTTTTCTAGATAAACAAAGGTTCTTTTTTAATATAAAAGTCTCAGCTTCGGTTACACAGAGCAGATTTGGTCCCTTCTTCCTCTCTCTCTGTTCTCTCTCTGTTTGACATCTGCGCAGCAGAGTGGCTCTATTCTCAGCTTTACGGTAACTTAACGGCGTGTAAGAAATGCTGTAGGAAGGGTTCTCAAGTTTTATCAAAAGCTTGGAGTGAGATCACATGCAGATTGCAGATCTCGCTGTCCCAGCTAACAATTTGTGGTTCCCAGTTTTTGGTTATGGAACGTTCCCTGAAGGTTATGGTTTTGGTTAGGTTTTGGTTCCCATGGAAAGTTTTTGGTTACATTACACATTCCCAGAACATTTATGGAACGTTCTTTTTTACATTCCCTATCCTTTAACAACCATGGTACCAAAAATTAAAAAATATATATCAGAATTAGTTTTATTGGCCATATAGACGCATACTGTACAATAGAGACAACAACATACATATAGGCACATAAACACAAGATACAAAAAATACAAATATCAATACAAGTACACATGGATTAGATTGCAAAATAATAGTGCAAATGTAGTGTGCAAGATGCATATTGGAATGATAAAGTATGAAATGTGTAGGTAAATGGCCAAAGTGAACACTTATCAGCAGTTCAGGAGAGTGATGGCAGAGGGAAAGAAGCTGTTCTTGTGTCTGGTTGTTTGTGTGCAGGGATCTGTAGCGCCCGCCAGAGGGGAGGAGGCAGGAGGATGGCAGCAGTGTAGAAGATGGCCAACAGCTCTTGTGGTAGGCCATGCTTCCGCAGTTGCCGTAGGAAGTACATCCTCTGCTGAGCCTTTTTTAGGATGTTGGACTCCCTCTTCAGGTCCTGGAAAATGATGGAGCCCAGAAACTTGAATGAGTCCACCTTTGACACTAGGCTGTTGGATATTGTGAGGGGGGGGTGGGGGGGGAGCACTGTGGGGTCCTCCGCGTCCGCTGCAGTCAGCGAGGGGAAGTTTATTTGGGAGGCTGCTAGAGTAGAAGTCAAAATGAAGCAAAGTTACAAGTCAAATTAAAACCTCTAATCAGCCAAGCTAAGCATAATACTGATGTGAACAATAAAATAACAACTGCCTGTTATAACCCAGCAGATAGTCAGGTCCTGGAAGGCCTTCTTTCCCTTTCTGCCCCGCAGGATATACAGTTTTAGAACGTCATTGGTTGCCACTCGCCGTAGCATGCGACGGATGGCCGTACCTCCGCTCAAACCTCCAAAAGTTGTCAGGAAAAGTTGCTGTAAAACATATAGAAATACAAATTACACATGAAGAACAAAGTGGAGAGCTTGTACAATCTCATTTTGTAAGAGAAGTCAGTTCAGTTATATTTGAATGTATGCAATTATATAGTGTTATCTTAGAGCAGGGTAGGGCAACTTAATTACTATTTTGTTCCTCCTCTCTCTATGCTGTTACATTAGACAATCGCTAAAAAAAAACACGCAGGTGGTGGAGGCTGACCTGAAAAAAGGCAGGAAGAGACTAACGCATCAGAACAGATGATGATATGAGTGTCAGTAGTTCCATGGTAGGAAATATGACTCTGATTTCCTAAATGCATGCATAAATGTTCTTAAACCTTTCTACCACCGATGTCTTGCCCTTTTGATGTATACCCTCCTGTTTTTACCTCCTTATGAGTTTCTCCTAATGTCAGCAATTGATTTTTAATTTGCCAGTATAAAACCAATAATTTTTGAGTGAATCTATATCAAGTGACTGCAAACCTTTTATATGCTACTTCAAACACTTAGATGGAGCTGGTATAAATAAACATTTCAAAACCGCACTCAGAACAACCAAAAACAACCAAACGGGAATGTTGTGTGGAGGGAACCACAGGAGAACGTTTAGGTTGGTTGGTTCCCATAACGTTTAGGGAACGTTATAACCCTGAGGGAACGTTCCTAAACGTTAGTGTTTGGTTCAAACTAACCTTTAGGGAACCAAAAACGTTCCCCTACGTTCCCTAAACGTTCTGTATTAGTGGGGTTACAGGATTTAGCATGGCACAGCTGAGCATAGCTGTAGGGCACTGCAGGGCGTTACAGGATGTAGCAGGATGCAGCAGATTTTGGTGCCGCCCTAATCCAAGGAAACATGCTGGGCAAAAACAAAACATAAGGACTCCGGGGAATAAGCTTCCCAGAGCTAGTATAGTAACAAGCATTTCTGGGACATGGATACACACAGATGGAAAGAGAGGGGAGAGAGAAGCTCAGTGTGTCAAAGGAAGTCCCCCAGCAGTCTAAAACTATAACCGCATAACTGAGAGAGACAGGTTAAGGAGAGGAGCCTGGTTGGGCTAGAACTCTCCCCAATCGGATCGGGCCGTACTGGCCTGCCTCCCTATATTTTTATTATATTATTGATTATATGGTAGATGAATCTAACGACTATGAAGAGAGCAGGTGGGCCGGGCTTGGCGGACGCCGCAACTCCTCATTCCCTAACTATAAGCCTTATCGAAGAGGAGAGTTTTAAGTTCACTCTTAAATGTGGTGACGGTGTCTGCCCCCTGAACCCAGACTGGGAGCTGGTTCCACAGGAGAGGAGCCTGGTAGCTGAAGGCTCTGGCTCCCATTCTACTTTTAGAGACTCTAGGAACCACCAGTAACTCTGCATTCTGGGAGCGCAGTGCTCTAGTGGGACAATAAGGTACTAAAAGCTCTTTTAGATATGATGGTGCTTGACCATTTAGAGCTTTGTAGGTCAGAAAAAGGATTTTAAATTCAATCCTGGATTTTACAGGAAGCCAATGCAGAGACGCTAATACGGGAGAAATATGATCTCTTTTCTTAGTTCTTGTCAGAACATGCTCTCCAGCATTCTAGATCAGCTGGAGAATAGGGCTGGGCTATATGGACGATATTCCACCCCCTACTTAAAATCAATCTGCAGATGACAAAGACATTTTTCAATACAAGTTCTAACTTTATTTTGTTGAGTGTTTTCCCTACCATTGTTTTGGATGACAAAATTATATAATTATGCTATATATTCAACAACAACAAAACGGATGCGTGAGATAAAGCTGTTTTCACACATATGCCTACACTGCCGTGCAAAGGCAAAAGACCTTTAAAGGTATTGTGGAGGATTTTCTTTTTCCGGGTGGATCATCAAAATAATTGGTCCTCCTAGTTGTCAATCAGTCTGGTGGTATACGTAAGGCCGTCGTACGTGCTCGTCCCTAGGTAGTTTTCGCTTTCTGTGCATGAGCACTTTCAGGTGTATATGTGTGGTGAGCTACGGTTTCAGCCGTTCATGGAAGCTCGGCGTTCTCAAGACAAGAGTGTTTTCGGGAGACCATTTCACACGCTGGCGTGCGCTAAAAGCACAGGTTGGGCTTCCCACTGATGCCTCAGTCGCGAAGTTTCTACTCGACAGGTAAAGTTTGGCATGCTATTTGGAGAAATCCTTTTAAAATCACTGCTACTAAAAGTTGATGTAGCTAAGCTATGATTAGCGATGCTATCCCTGGCACAAGTCACGCACCGCACACTCACGGTAAACATCTCAATTTGTGAAAAAGTGCAAATCTTCTTTTGGAAAGTAGGCTTGTATGAGCCATGCCGACAGCAACTTGTAAACAGTGCACTCTCATGCACACGTTTAATAGGCCTTCCCTCTCGGGAGCAGGCAGAGTGTTGCGCATGTGCATTTTTTCAGTACAGAGGGCGGTTCTTTTCTAAAATTCGGGAAAATCCTCCACAATACCTTTAACTTCAATTTTGTCAAAAATGAGTTATTGCCATTTTTGGAACAATGGACATCAGTTTTATCATGTGGAAAAATATATTGAGTACATTTTGTTCTTTTCTGCTAAAAATAAGATGTTGTTTTTGCCATAACTTCCAAAAGCAGAGGGAAAGCAAAGGCAGAAGCCCTTAACATCAGTTATGGTCTTTTAGCTTTGCTCCGCTGCACGCTAGAACGCTGGAATTAAGTTACGGTGGAGTTAAGGGTCTTTGTTTTACCCACCACCAACGTCAAGATGTTTGCCACGCTGAAGTTGCAGTGTTATGCCTATATGTAATTGAAGCACTTTTGCCACACGCATTAACTTAAATAAAGTGAAAATAAAAATGTTGCAGTGGTTGATTTCTATATAGCCTTAAGAATGGCCTATTCTCGTGGGGAAATGATGGTGGAGATGGCTTTGAAACGCAAACACCAAGATCAAGGTAAGGATGATGATTTTTTTTCTTTTTAGAGCAATCTACTTAAGATTTTGTGAAATTCAGCTAGGATACTTGTAGCCTAGTTAGCTAGTAGCTAGCGATTCAAACTTGGGCTAAGCTAGGCTACTTGACACACAAAACACAACTGTAGCCTACAAAAAGCCCACAAATAGCCTACATGATAGATGGTGTGCCAGCTGTAAGACCATAAATCAAAACCTGGATACTATTAACTAGTACTAGTAGTAGGCCTACAAGTTTTCTCGTGTCATACAGGGTGGCTAGCTGCCTGCCAATCTGACAGTCCACTCACTGACAGAAAACAACGCGAGTGGGTTGGGGACACCTTGAAGACTTGAATAAAGGTTGCGTTTACTTAAAACTGGTAAAACTCGTGGTGCATTCAAAGTTGTTGTAAAATACCCTTTTCTCATCTGTTTTTCTCGTTTGACATATATTCATAGCTTTCAAAAAATAGTGAGAATTATTCAATATAAATTATTTTGAATAATTGATGTTTTATAAGCCAAACTAAAATTTATGTACAAATTGCACCAGTATTAAATGTTACTAAAATAAGACTATGAATAGGGGGTACCAATTGTTTCATATGAGTTATTAAGCTTACACTGTAACTTGGGTTACTGAATTGTGTACTAATAAAGAAAATTGATCAGATGTAAAGAGAACATCTTGTCTATATTGATATTCATTAGCTGCATGTGTCTAATTAATTTTCTTTTCTACATTTCAGTTTCTTCCGAGTCCATTCCTGGGGTTAATGCACAAACTGCAGATAGCATGCCCCCCGCGAAACTAGAAGCAAATGAGTGGACAATTCTTCACAGTTATCTCGACATCAGCGGATTCAGCGATGATCTGTTTTGTGGAGCAGATGAGCTGTTCATCATGAGCACACCAGACCCCACTCCTCTGCCACTAATGACACCAGAGCCTGTGATTGCCCATGTCACGGCCTCAGACCCAGTTCTGCCACCAGTAACACCAGCCTCAGCCTCAGCTCCAGAGAACCCGCCACTGTCTGTCCTTGTCCCAAACGGTCGATCACACTCTCCTGCTCCTCCATCAGAGCCCACAAATAGACCACCAATGAGGGGACCATGTGGAGCTAAATGTCGACGGCAGTGCTCTGGAAAATTTTCAGAAGACAGGTGGCAAAAAATCTGGTCTGAGTACTGGAATATGGCATATGCACAGAAACGGGCCTTTATCTTTGCCTCAGTCAGCCAAGTTCCAACGGAAAAGGTTTGTGCCAATCCCAGTCGGCAGCAGAGCAGGTCGTTTGTCTACAGGCTGCAGGATACCAACAAGACCCCGCAGCAGGTGTGCAAGCTATTCTATCTTTCCACACTAGGCTTTCATCCCACCAATGATAGCCTCGTTCTCTCAGTCATGGGCAAAGCAATAAGAACTGCTCTAGCTCCACCCAACGACATGAGAGGGAGACACAAGCCTGCCAACAAGCTGGACTTGCAACCATTGATTGAACATATCGAATCCTTCCACCCATCAGTAAGCCACTATCGGAGGGTGCATGCACCATTCCGGCGCTATCTCCCAAGCGATGTCACGGTCAAGCTCATGTTTGCCGACTTCATTGAAAAAGGGAATCGCTGCTCTTATGAGACTTACTGTAAAACAGTGAAGTCGAAGAACATAAGCTTTACCAAGCTTGGAGAAGAGGAGTGCGAGTGCTGTTTGCTCCAGGACCAGCATGTGAGGGCTGATCACCAGGGGGAGGCTGAAGAAAATTGCCCTCAGTGCGAGAGGTGGCATAAACACCAAACCGAAGCAACTGAGACCCGACTGCACTACAGGTCGGATGCAGACAAAGAATGGCCTGACAACACATCTGTCAGGAGTGTTGACCTGCAGAAAGTCATCATGCTCCCACGCATGCCAGGTGTGAAGTCGGCAGTGTTCACCCGACGAATATCCACATACCATGAGACCTTTGTGTCAGTGGGCAAAAAACAAAACAAAAAAAAAACATCTCTGCTGTCTGGCATGAGGGAATTGCACAAAAAAAATGCCCAGGCTGGCTGAACTCAAAGTGGTGCAACTGCGATGTGGTTCAAGGTCCATGTTCGTGAAGAAATCCCATGGGGAGGAGGACTTCATAGAGCTGGACTTCCTGCAGAAAAAGTTCAATCCCTGTATACCAACCACCTTGAGGCCGCAAGACTGGGGTGTGGAGGAGGCCAAGAAGACGGAGATCCTAAAGAATCTTGTTCCCCTCATGCCTCCTACCAGGAGGTTTTTCTGGAGCTCCTTGGCAGTCAGAACCCTCAATGAGGTTGAAGAATAGGGATAAATTAAGACCCTCTGCCCTTCTGTGGACTGATTTCCGGACTCTTGTGATTCTCTCACTCACACACACACACACACACACACACACACACACACACACACACATACACACACCTATGCAGGCAGACACACACAACCAAAATACCATCAACATTTTTCATTTTATTCACCTCTTAACATTCTTTCGTTTCATTTTCTTGTTAATTTAATGAATTTCTTAAAATCAGTTTGCTGTTACACTCCCTTCTTTGTAAACTGTCATAAACTGACTATATCAAGACAATCAATCCTAATCACATCAAATTTGTGAGCGACAACTGTAGTTTGTATATACATGTGGTACTAAATACATTTTCCATTCTGTCCAGGAAACTGTATTAATACAGAGTTTTTTCATTAATTCTGGAAAACATACACAATGTCATCAGATATAAGCATATTCCTATACATTTTGTCAGAAAAGGGTGAATGGTAATCGAGAAAGGGCGTCTACATATTACTGGCATAGCCAAATCAAACCTTTCAAATGTAAGAAATATTTGTGGAAGGTTACTTTAACCTCTTAAACTGTTATTTTACTTAAAGGGGAAATTTCACCGCTGGGAAGCTGAATATATCTTGAAATTGGGTCATTTATGTAGTAGAAATGTGAAAAAAAAAATTGAAATTGGTGCCTTCTAGGCCAAGATAAGACAGAAAATGTGTTTTTGGCTCATATGGATGAAAGACACCAAATCCCAGAATGCACTTGCTTTGCTGCTGTATGAGCTCACTCCCAAGCCACGCCTGCCCTTTACAGACAGACAGACATTTAAAACATGCTTTTTTTGGCCACAGCTGATACATTATCCGGACTTCTTTCAGCGGATTGATTGATAGCTCCAGAGTGAACAGAACTGTGTCCATGGCAACGGTGTGTTATCCTTGGCAACCGTGTGTTATCCTTAGCAGCGGTCTGTTATCAAGAAATAACATAGCTACCGAATTCTACATTAGAATTCAACCAAGCCATTTAATAAAAAAAGGCTAACTCATAGCTACTAGCATTAGCTCTTGGTGGGCTGTGGTATAAATATCGAGTTTAAACATAGCCGTACATTTGCGTGGGATGTAGCTAGAATTGTCGGCATTTTACAGTCACAAACTACACCAGCAGTTAGCAGTTAGTTGGATACAAATCACCCCATTTCTGCAACAGGCAGTCCGGGGTAACAGCCCACCTCCACTAGTAGTCTTACCCGGTGACAGCAGGCTGGATTGTCCACAGCAATATTTCCACAACAACAAAAACACAGCACAGCAGTCTCTTAACTTGCATTGGGAGTTTCGTTGAAGTTGGATGTAGTCCAGTTTGTTTAATGAACGGACACTTGCAAGCACGATTGGTGAACAGATGGCTGGCTAGCGTTAGCTTTCCACCGGCACACTCGTTCAACGCTCCCCACTGATGAGGTTACTTTACCGGCCACAGGAATCGAGCAACACCGATGGTCTCCGTGCAGGCAAAGCTCATGTAGTGTGTCGAGTATTGCGTCCGTAATAAAGTGTCCTGCATATTCTCCGATGTGTTCCAATGAATCCCGGTGGTACACATGTGTGGTAGTTTGAATGCACATAATTGTTGTTCTAAAATTTCCAAGACTGTATGGCTGCAGCCTGGAGCGTCCCATATCATGCCGTCCCGTCTACTTTTCAAAATAAAAACGGGCTGAGCCCGTTTGGAGCTACGGGAGCCCAGAGGGGAGCGTCGAAACCGATTTTCATTTAAACAAATCAACGTTAACTACACATTCAAGTTACTCGATAAAATTGATTTATCACCCAGCCCTACTGGAGAGTCTTAAGGAACTTATTTGAGCATCCTGATAATAAGGAATTACAGCAGTCCAGCCTGGAAGTAACTAATGCATGGACTAGTTTTTCAGCATCGTTTTGAGACAGGATGTGCCTAATTTTGGCAATTTTACGAAGGTGATAAAAAGGCTGTTCTTGAAGTTTGTTTTAAGTGGGCGTTAAAGGATATATCCTGATCAAAAATAACTCCTAGATTTCTGACAGTAGTGCTGGAGGCCAGGGCAATACCATCCAGAGTAGCTATATCTTTAGATAATGAGGTTCGGAGGTGTTTAGGGCCCAGCACACTTCAGTTTTGTTTGAGTTTAACATCAGAAAATTGTGGGTCATCCAGGATTTTATATCTTTATGCATACTTGAAGTTTAGCTAATTGGTTTCATCTGGCTTGATTGATGGGTATAATTGGGTGTCATCCGCATAAAAATGAAAGTTAATTGAGTGTTTCCTAATAATATTGCCAAAGGAAGCATACATAAGGAGAATAGAATTGGTCCAAGCACTGAGCCTTGTGGAACGCCATGGCTAACTTTAGCGTACCTGGAGGATTTATTGTTTACATTAACAAATTTGAAATTGATCAGAGAAATAGGATTTAAACCAGTTTAGTGCGATTCCTTTAATGCCAACTAAATGTTCCAATCTCTGTAACAGGATGGTATGGTAAATAGTGTTGAATGCAGCACAACGATCTAGTAAGACAGTATGAAGACAAGTCCTTTGTCTGAAGCAGTTAGAAGGTTGTTGGTCATTTTCACCAGTGCCGTCTCTGTGCTACGATGCTTTCTAAATCCTGACTAAAAGTCCTCAAACTATTGCTATGTAGAAAATCACATAATTGATTAGCCACTACCTTCTCAAGGATCTTGGAGAGAAAGGGAAGGTTATATATAGGTCTATAGTTGGCTAAGACCTCAGGATCAAGGGTGTGTTTTTTCAGAAGAGGTTTTATCACTGCTACTTAAAGTGACTGCAGTACATAACCTGTTAATAAAGACATATTGATCATATCTAGTAATGAAGTGTTAACCATGGGTAACACTTCTTTAAGTAGCCTCGTTGGGATGGGGTCTAGGAGACAGGTAGATGGCTTAGCTGAAGAGACCTTTAAGAGATCTTTCTAGTGGTCCTGTGTTTAAAGGTGAACCATTAGAAGTTGAGGGAAAAAGGTGATGAATTGTATCTCTAATTGTTATAATTTTATCATTAAAGAAGCTCATGAAGTCATCACTACTAAGAGCTATAGGAATAGATGGCTCAGTAGAGCTGTGACTATCTGTCAGCCTGGCTACAGTGCTGAAAAGAAACCTTGGGTTGTTCTTATTTTCTTCTATTAGTGATGAGTAGTAGTCTGATCTGGCATTTCTGAGGGTCTTGCTAATCTAAACGAGATTCTTCCAGTTTGGTGGAACGTCATTTACTTTCAAGTTTTCGCGAGATTTGTTTTAATTTGCAAGTTTGGGAGTTATACCAAGGTGCTAGTTTCCTTTGCTTCATCATCTTCTTTTTGATAGGAGCAACAGAGTCTAAAGTAGTCTGTAGCGAGGCCGTGGCACCATCTACACAATTATCAATTTGGGAGGGACTAAAGTTAACATAAAGGTCCTCTGTTTTATTAAAGCATGGCATTGAGTTAAATGCAGTTGGAATAGCTTCCTTAAATTTAGCTATAGCACTGTCAGGCATGTAAAATAGCCTTTTGGCTAATTCTGGCACACTATACATTTTTTTTATGTATTATTAGTGTGCATTGTCCCTGTTAAATAAACATGAAATAAATCTAGTGTAGAAGCTTTTATCTAATTTCATGTAGTCGGGAAGTAAGAATTCAAAAGTTATTTAAAAATGGTCTGATAATAAAGGATTCTGCGGGAATACTGTTAAATCTTTAAATTTTTCGATGCCATATGCCAGCACAAGGTCGAGGGTGTGGTTAAAACAGTGAGTGGCCTCATGCACACTCTGACTGAAACCAGTTGAATCTAGTAGTGAGTTGAAAGCAATACTAAGGCTATTGCTGTCAACGTCCACATGGATATTAAAATCACCTACAATAAGTACTTTCTCTGATTTAAGGACTACACATGATAAAAACTCAGAGAATTCAGATAAAAATTCTGAATAGGGACCTGGAGCTCGGTAAACAACAACAAATATAATTGGCTGTAATGTTTTCCATGTTGGATGTTGAAGATTAAGAACAAGGCTTTCAAACGAGTTATAATTTAGTTTAGGATTAATTAACAGGCTTGAATCAAATATGTTTGCAACTCCCCCTCCTCGGCCTGAGCCTCTAGGAATTTGAATATTATTATGACTGGGAGGAGTGGCTTTATTTAGACTAACATATTCTTCATGGCCTAGCCAGGTTTCAGTAATACAGAATAGATCAATTTGATTATCTGATATCAATTTGTTTACTAGTACTGCTTTAGAAGACAGAGATCTGATATTTAATAGTCCACATCTAATTTTCCTATTCTGTTCTATCATTGCAGTGGTAGTTTTAATTTCATTTAGGTTGTTAAGTATAGCCCCTCTTTTGTACTCCATAAAATTTCTTCAAAGTTGGCAGGTCTGGTACAAACATCTGTCTGTATTTGATTTTGTTTCCTGCAGATGTTGAGCAGCTATCGGTTAAAGAAGAGGTTCCCCCTGAGCAGCAGGAGTGTAGCTCCAGTGTGGACCAGCAGGAGCCAGAGCCCCCCCCACACATTAAAGAGGAACAGAATGAACTGTGTAGCAGTCAGGAGGGAGAGCAGCTTCAAGGGCTGGAGGAGGCTGATATCACCAAGTTCCCATTCACTCCTGTCCCTGTGAAGAGTGAAGATGATGAAGACAAAGTTCAGTCCTCACAGCTTCATCAGAGACAAACTCAACACATGGAAACAGAAGCTGATGGAGAGGACTGTGGAGGACCATCCCCAGCCAGGAACTCGCATCCACTTTTACAATCAGAGACTGAACAAGAAGAAGACTCTTCTGATGCTGAGACTGATGACAGTGTTGATTGGAAGGAGACCAGAGAACATCAGTCAGCTTTAAACTCTCTGAAACATGATTCAAGATGTGAGAAACAATTCAGCTGCTCGGAGTGTGGGAAAAGATTTGTCTTCAAGTATAGTCTGAACGGACACATGATGACTCACACAGGAGAAAAGCCTTTTAGCTGCTCTGTGTATGGGAAAAGATTTGGTGAAAGGCGACATCTGAACAGACACATGATTTCTCAGACAGAAGAAAAAAATTTTAACTGCTCTGATTGTGTGAAAATATTTGGCCACAAGGCAGATATGGAGAGACACATGGTAGTCCACACAGGGGAGAAACCTTTCAGCTGCTCTGAGTGTGATAAAGCTTTCGCTGAACGTGGAACCCTGAAGAAACACATGATAACTCACACAGGAGAAAAGCCTTTCAGCTGCTCAGTTTGTAAGAAATCTTTTACAGAGAGAGGAAGTTTACAGAGACACATGGTAGTCCACACAGGAGAGAAACCTTTCAGCTGCTCAATTTGTAATAAATCTTTTACGGAGAGAGGAAGTTTACAGAGACACATGGTAGTCCACACAGGAGAGAAACCTTTCAGCTGCTCGATTTGTAATAAATCTTTTACGGAGAGAGGAAGTTTACGGAGACACATGGTAGTCCACACAGGAGAGAAACCTTTCAGCTGCTCAATTTGTAATAAATCTTTTACGGAGAGAGGAAGTTTACGGAGACACATGGTAGTCCACACAGGAGAGAAAAGATTCAGCTGCAGTGTTTGTAACAAAAGATTTGCCTGGCGTTCTGATGTCAAAACCCATAAATGTGTTGGTCCTATAGAGACAGAAGCTGATGGAGAGGACTGTCAGTTTTTCCCACAGAATTAGATTCCATTTGTTGTGGTAGCTGACCCGCGGTGGTCAGGGCAGAAAGAAGTGCAGACTTCTTATATTAATTGTACTGCAAATATTTGTATACAAAATTCTGTAAGTAAGAATTCAAATTTCTAAATTGAATGGTATAATGCAGTAAGGCGCATGTGTCAAACTCGAGGCCCACGGGCGAAATCCGGCCCCTCGCAGATTTTGATCTGGCCCGCGTATCAATTTAGGTTCACAATAAATCTTGGCCCGCCTAGGTTTTGTAGCTTTTTCAATGTTTTCTCACTTTTTCTGAAGTTTTTGTCACTTTTGCAGATGCTTTTGGTGCCTTTTTTCCCACTTTCACCGATGTTTTTGGGGCCTTTTCTGGTGTTTTTTTTCCCAATGTTTTTGTTGCTTTTTTTGACATTCTTTTGTCTCTTATCTCTTTGATGGCTAAGTTACTTTTTTGGGGCTTTATGTCGACCAAGCTGTAAGTGAGAAGGCTATATGAGACACGCAATAATCCAGTAAAAGATCCTTGACTTTTTCGATGAAATAAAAGCATGTGAATAAACTAAACATTTCTGATGTGATTCTTGATGTGATTCTTAGTTTACAGTGTGGCCCTTAGTGAAACTAAGTTTGACACCTCTGCATTAAGGGAAGATGGCTTTCGCATCTGACAGCACAGTCCAGTTCATTAGATTAATATGAACCATACCTGCAAACTAGTCACTTTTCGGGTTGAAAATCACCGTTTTGAATGGGAAAATGTCATCCACATGAATCGTGTAGATCCAAAGAGTTTTTATTTGGGGGGGATGCCTCAACGACCGTTATCTACCAGAACAAATAGAAACGCGGATTTCGGTGCCTTATTTAGGTTTCACTTAAATGCCTGCGCTTCTCTCTGATGCTCTGAAAACGTTCGAGGGAACTTAAACATCACCGCACGGGACGCTAGTCAACACTACACTCGACAGCAGGTAACGTTAGCCTACCGTTAGCTAGTTAACACTACACTCGACAGCAGGTAACCTTAGCCTACTGTTAGCTAGCAGCTGGAGTAAACCCGGTTAAAATGCTGACAGCTAAACGGTGTAAAAGTGTGTCTGTATTTCACTTTTGGAAGATTCCAACAACAGTCTGCTGCTGCCTTTGTCTGAAATACAATACAGATGTTGCGTTGTTGAAATTAGCCTCACATTCATAGTTATTGTAAAATACCCTTTTCCCATCCAGTGGTTGTTTTTGTTGTTTAACAGGAATTTACTGGTGAAATAAGTTATTGTTATAAGTTACGGTTTGTTCAATTTTTAATAAATCATTTAATTTTGACCCTGTGGCCTTAGCAATTATCTTTTTTTAGATCGACTTTTTATTGTTTTATATTTTCGAACAGACAAATACAATTGAACAAGGCGCTTTTATCTTTATACATATATATATATATATATATATATATATATGTACGTATGTATGCATGTGTGTGTGTGTGTGTGTGTGTGTGTGTGTGTATATATATATATATATATGCTATACATCTTACATATGCAGTCTCAGGCACATCTTCCTGACATAACAGATGTCAGGAAGATATGTCTTTGTGCCGATCAATTGATCCGGCATTAACCCATTTAACAAACCAGTCAGTATAGGACACACAAAATTACTTGAAATTCCCCTTGGGGATCAATAAAGTATCTATCTAAATAGCTTTACTAAATTGAATTGCTAAAGTAAGATAGATAAATCATACACAATTACTTATAATAATACATGTTATTTATAAAGCGCTTTTCAGGGTACTCAAAGACAATTTACACAAGTTACACAAATTATTATAGAAAATAGCACACTGTAACACATTAAAAGCTATTCTTGTATGTAACTAGATTTTGAGATAATTATCCTACTGGGGTCTATACTAAGGGCTAATGTAAAAAAACTATTAAAAGCTTAAACAGGTGTTCCAGGTGATACCCAATCACTACAGACGTGTCTGTAAACCCGTGGTAATAAAAAGGCGCTTGCGCACACAACAGGATGTCCAGTGCTGTTTCAGTTTTAAAAAAGGTCACTTTCTCAATTTTTTTATGCCTATGGGATCATGGTAATGTTATTTGAACCCAAAGACACTGAACAATTGAGCCAAGAATAACATTTATTTATTAAGGGTTAGTAAATAAGTCGAGGAAGTCCATGATGGCCGGCTTCGCACTCAGGAAAGTAGGATCTAGTTGCTGCTGCTACTGTGACAAGAAGAAAAGATTTGGCTTTGAGAAAATGAAAGCTCAGATGGAGCAATCAGGAATCTTCTCCTTATGAGGTCATAAGGAGCAAGGTTACCTCCCCTTTCTCTGCTTTGCCCGCCCAGAGAATTTGGCCTGCCCATGAGAAAGAGACATCATGGCTTTTAAACGAGCAAAGTGGCAGTTGGTCAAGGCCACACCCCCACCCTCCAATAGCTATCAATAGCTACAGACACAGAAATGGCACATCCTAAGGAAAGGTCATTGTGGGACTGGCTCTAGTGGCTGGAATTCTGCACCAAGGCTGAATTATGGGAAAGAGACTTCAGATACAGTATAAGGGGACCACGAAGGTCTATATAAAAGAGACTTCAGATACAGTATTAGGGGACCACTAAGGTCTATATAAAAGAGACTTCAGATACAGTATTCGGGGACCACTAAGGCCTATATAAAAGAGACTTCAGATACAGTATTAGGGGACCACTAAGGTCTATATAAAAGAGACTTCAGATACAGTATTAGGGGACCACTAAGCTCTATACAAAAGAGACTTCAGATACAGTATTAGGGGACCACTAAGGCCTATATAAAAGAGACTTCAGATACAGTATTAGGGGACCACTAAGGTCTATATAAAAGAGACTTCAGATACAGTATTAGGGGACCACTAAGGTCTAAATAAAAGAGACTTCAGATACAGTATTAGGGGACCACTAAGGTCTATATAAAAGCATCCAAAGAGTATCATGTCATGGGACCTTTAAGTAGAATATGGCAAGCCAAAGGCTGTTAACATTGTTAAATTCTCTGCTAAATTTACCTCCGAAGCTCCAACAGCCTTTCAATATAAGTAAACAGTAAGGCCATTTGGTCAGTAGGGGGAGCTGCAATCTGTGCAGTTTCATTTTGGTGCCTAAACTTAACTGTTGTCACCGTAGCTGTATCCCATCTAGCCTCAACCGCTGTTTAAGTGCCATTCTGACAATATGTATTTAGATCACTTTGTAAATTAAAGCTTTAAATAGCATGTTATACAACGTCCCATAAAATATACCATAACTTTCGCTCTAAAATCAAGGTTTCGTAGTAATCACAATTATTTAAAAAGTATTTACTTGTGATACCAAAGGTGTCTCTTTACTTCCTACTCCCATTTTCAATTAAGATTTTTGTAAAGTTACCACAGATGATTTGGTAAAGTAATGACTGGGAATATGGCAGCTTTTCACACTTCCCTGTTGAATATCTTGCTCATCATGGCAATTCGGAGATCTGAAAAATACAAACATATTAAAATTTTAAATAAGATAAGATCCTTAATTAGTCCCACAGTGGGGGACATTTTCAGTGATACTGCACCAAAGGGAAAGTGCAATGTCAAAAGCATCAGTAAAAATCAGAGAATAAAGCAAGTTAAAGGTGCAATATGTAATATTGTATGTACTACTGGCAGCTAGCGGTTAAAATAGTTACTGCACTACCAATTCAAAATACTGGAGAGTCGTCTCCCCCGCCCCCTCCTGCCCAGACTCGAAGTTCACGGAGGTTGCCAGGCTGAGACCGCAGCATTCACAACAATGTTGCTAGATGCTTTTCTCACATAGCCAGACATTACTCCACGGCACAGCGGAGTAGCTAACGGTAGATGCTGGCTATATTGACAGTCATAAAAGCCCGTGCTCACGCGGAGCTCTGTAACCAACTGACAGACACACTTTTTTGGCTTAAAATTACAGTATGAACCGCTAAAAACACAACAACCTCACTGTCCTCTCCACACGCGAGTCAGGCACACTTCCTCGGCTTAGAATTACAATAGGAACCGCTAAAAATACCACTACCTTGCCGACAGAACACACTTCATTGGCTTAGAATTACGGCAACAATCGCTAAACACACTGCAAACTCACAGTCCTCTCTTACCGATTTACAGCCCCCCTCTCGTGGCTTAAAATAACTCACCGTTGTCGGCTCCAGCCGCTGAAGAGGCTACATGCTGTAAACAGCCATGGGCTGCTTGCCTGGTCCTCCCGGTAACGTTAACAGTTAGCAGGGTTAGCATGGCGGCGTTAGCCAGGACCAGTCGGGATCACTTTACTGGCTGTGTCTCAATTGTTTTTGCGAGTAACCAACTCGGGTACTCTAGCTATATAATTCAATGTGAGTACACAAATGTTGAAATGACAAAAAATGCCCGTCCCTAGTAGCTGTGATAAATTAGCCTGAAGCTAATGCTTACCTGTTCAGGAGGAAATAAGCCAACTCTGTGTCCTTTTGGGATCCAAGCTGTCTCCATCTTTCAAATACATCTCCAATATTTACCAGGGGGTTGTTACGTCTCTGGTCACGCAACTGTTAGAAAAATGCTGTTTTCTTTTTTTTATGTCATGTAGAATCTATCTCCGTTGATCCTGTTCGTTTGTTTGCTGCTTTCATGGCTGTACTAATGCTACAGCTGTAGCGCGCTGGGTTTACGTTTTTACAGGTATATCTGGCAACCCGTGTTGCGAGGGTATTTTTCCAGCAGCCCTAAAACCTGCGATTGTCACCCCTATATTTAAGTCTGGAAACAAACAAGACATGAATAATTATCGTCCAATAAGCATCCTCCCAGCTGTGTCAAAAGTGCTCGAGAAGAGTGTGGCGGAGCAACTTACCGCCCACTTTGACTCACAATCTCTCTTAAATCCAATGCAATTTGGTTTTAGACGTAAATACTCAACAGACTTTGCCTGTTGTTACTTCCTGGAAACTGTCAGGGCATATGTGGTTCAGGGAAGGGTGGTGGGAGCAGTATTCCTTGATCTGCGTAAAGCTTTTGATACTGTCAATCACCAGATACTTTATAGAAAATTAAATCAATATAGTCTCTCTGAGCACACTCAAAACTGGATAAGATCTTATTTGAGCGACCGACATCAGTGTGTACAAGTGAATAACATCCAATCTGCGTTTAGAGCCACCTCGATGGGAGTGCCGCAAGGGTCTATTTTGGGACCCTTGCTTTTTAGCATCTATATAAATGACCTCCCTAGAGTGTGTTTGGACGTTGATGTAATCATGTACGCTGATGATACGGTGATCTTCACCTTTGGGGATAACGAGCTGGAGGTTGCTGACAAATTATCAAAAGAGATGCAAAAAGTTGCAGTATGGTTGCAGACGTCCTGTCTGACCTTAAACGTTGATAAAACGGTTTCAATGTTTTTTTCAAATAAACGTAAATTACAACTAACTCAAGAAATTCAAGTAAATGGACAAAAAATTAAAAATGTAAATGAAACAAAATATTTAGGTCTAGTACTTGATTCAAACCTTGGTTTTAAAAGTCACATAAAACAAATTGGTAATAAATTGAAATTTAATTTGATGAATTATAAACATATTAGAAATTCATTAACTACTGAAGCCTCACATATATACCTCAATACTATGATTGTTCCACATCTTCTGTATTGCATGTCTAGTTGGTCTCAGGCGTGTAAAACATCGTTAAAATTACTTGAATCATTATATAAAAGAGCCATAAAAATTCATGATAAAAAGTCTCGCCAGTATCATCACTGTAAAGTTCAAGATAAATATAATATTTTGAGTTTTGAAAACCTTATTAAATATAATCACATTTCTGCTTTATTAAAATTATTCATAATATCGCTTTTCCCCCTTTGAGAAAATTTGTCACATTGAATTCGGAGAGAATCTCTAGAGCCACACGGTCGACAGTCAGAGGAGAGTGCAGCGTTCCAAGACGTAGAACCACATATAGTCAACAATCATTTTCTTATAAAGCAGCGAGCCTTTGGAACACTCTTCCAAACAAAATTATTTCATGCACAAATTATAGTACTTTTACACGCCTGACCAAACAGTGGTTATTATCAAAGCAAATTTGTACGCACTGAATGACTGTGATATGAATGATGTAAACTGTGAGTGAGTGATAAATTCCTGAAGTGGAGAGTGTTTTTATGATGTGAGTGAAGTAATGCTTTCATGTATTATTGTGTATATATTTTATGAATTTTTGTAAGTATAACATCAACCTGTCCAGGGACTGCGGGTGGAAATTAGCATTTTCTGCTATAACCTGGCATATGACATCTCTTCTTTTACTAATGTTTTTGTGCATTGTCCCTGATCAAATAAAGAAATATGAAAAAAAAAAAACAAACATACCTGACTCTTTTCACTTTTTGATCAGGCTTATACTGTACACATAACTATTTTTGTGGTAGAATGTCCTTCAACTCTGCAATGCCTTCTCTCACAACTCCTGCCCACGTTTTCTGATCTTCCACCTGTATCTGATACCAACATAAAAACAGACGCACTATGTGAAAGCTACTATCAAAAAAATACTTCTGTTTTGTGAAGATGCAGTATTTTTAGTATTGCAAACTATTGTTTTGCAATGAACACAATGTATTTCTGACATTTTGTAGAAGATGGTGATATTCTTAGCAAGAACCACCTTTTTAATGAGGGATAACTAGTACAACAAACAACACACAACAGTCTACCAAAGTTACCCTTGCTATAAACATGAAACGGAAGAGTACCAAATCAAAATATTGTGATATTGTGCTGACGTGTATGGTAAGCGTGTTGCGTCACTTCCGGTGTTCCCGTGTTACAAACACTAGTTTGCTGCTCCAGCAAAAACTTACTCAACTCTGCTTGATTGTTTAAATTAGCGGCTATTTGCCTGGATTGCATTTGAATTACAATTGTTCTAATTAAAACACTTAAACTTCGCTTCTCTCCTAAAACGCTGTTAGCTACTTTAGCTTAGCCATTAGCAATGGCTAATTCCTCTCCCTCTCCTGCTCTCTCTTGCTCTGTGTGTCAAATGTTTAGCTACTCCTCTGCCTCCTTTAGTGATAACGATATATGTAATAAATGTAGTATATTCGCTGCTCTGGAGGCAAGGCTTAGTGAGTTTGAGGCACGGCTACGCATCATGGAATCAGAATCATATGCTTCCGTAGCTAGCCAGCGCCACGTCGCTGAAGCGGGCAAACATACTGTAGCTTCCGTAGCTTCTGCTAACTGTCCCCCGTCAGACCCGAGCAGCCAGGCGAGTGGGTGACTGTCCGAGGGAAGCGTAGTGTTAGATCTAAACCAGGGAGTGCACATGACGGTCACTCTAAACCGGAGCATCTTCACCTCTCTAACAGTTTCTCCCTAATCAGTGATACACCCGCTGAGAAGCCAATTCAGGTTATTGGGAGCTCTATACTGCGATATGTGAAGCCGGCGGCCCCAGCGGCTACAGCACCTACGGTCATATGTGTCCCCGGGCTAGAGCGGGCGATATAGAATCCCATCTAAAGCTGTTGGCTAAAAAGAACCATAAATACAGTAAGATCATACTTCACGTAGGTGGTAATGGTCGTAAATCAGAGATAACTAAAATTAATGTTGAGTCACTTTGTGCATACGCAAAGACAATGTTGGACTCTGTAGTTTTCTCTGGACCCCTGCCAAACCTGACCAGTGATGAAATGTACAGCCGTACGTCATCCTTCCACCGCTGGTTGTCGGGGTGGTGCCCAGCTAATGCTGTGGGCTATGTGAATAACTGGAGGGCGTTCTGGGGAAAGCCTGGTCTGATTGACAGAGACAGCATTCATCCCACCTGGGACGGAGCCACTCTCCTATCAAAAAATCTGACCGAGTCTATTATCGGTCATAAACCATGACAACCCAAGTTTGATATTAGTAATCAGAGGTGCAGTACGTGCCCCTCTGTGCTTCCGTTGGAGCAGTCGCTCACTCATAGTCTAATAAGCACGGTGTCTGTCCCCCGACTCAGATCGGTTAAATCAAAGGTAAACAAAAGATGCGCTATACTTAACAACCTAGTTAGAATTAAAACGACTGCAACGACAGAACAAAATAGTAAAATTAGATGTGGATTATTAAATATTAGATATCTGTCTTCTAAAGCAGTATTGGTAAACGATTTGATATCAGATAATAAAATTGATTTATTTTGTCTTACTGAAACCTGGCTGGGCCATGAAGAATATGTTAGTCTAAATGAAGCCACTCCTCCCAGTCATATTAATAATCAAATTCCTAGAGGCTCAGGCTGAGGAGGGGGAGTTGCAGCCATCTTTGATTCAAGCCTGCCTGTTAATTAATCCTAAACCTAAACTAAATTATAACTCGTTTCAGAGTCTTATTCTTAATCTTCAACATCCAAAATGGAAAACATTACAGCCAATTATATTCGTTGTTATTTACAGGGCTCCAGTTCCGTATTCTGAATTTTTATCTGAATTATCAGAGTTTTTATCATGTTTAGTCCTTAAATCAGACAAAGTACTTATTGTAGGTGATTTTAATATCCATGTGGACGTTGACAATGATAGCCTTAGCACTGCAATATTTCCACAGAATTCGGTATTGACAAGGAGGTTTGAGGGCTGTGTGGGTGGCTGGCTTGAGACCAGTGGAGGTGTCGGTAAGAACAGGACTTGTCCAATCACTTTCAATTCCACAATTCTTTTATTCCAAGCATTATCAAGAAGACAGGTTACAGGTTTGTATGGTTACGTGTTTGGGTGTGTGGTTTCTGAGGGGGAAGGATATGGGATATAGTTAGTATCATAAAGTCACAAATAAGGCCACAAGAAACATACATACATAGCTCTGTTCGTAACCTAACAATGAATAGAACTACTCAAATGCACATATCTTAGGTAATTCACACAAGCAATGTAAACCTATTTAACTTTCAACTGTTCAATATACAGCACCTTTAAACAGCACAAACAGGGATACAGGAGAGGCACTCGCCTTATAATTAAATGAGCACTTTCTTTCAGAGTATGTCAAGTAAAACTATGGAACTTACATAGAGCAATAACGCACACAAGGCAGGAAACACAGCATGTCCAGCATCAAAGATCCTCCATGTGGTTTGGAACAAAGGAAGGGCTGTGTGCACAGGTGCTGCCTATTTGAGTCTGTGGCTGATTGAGGCAGATTGATTGCAGGTGTGGTAAACTACAGATGGAACTGAGTGGCAAAGTATAGGGGGCGTGGCAACTGCAGGACAGAGCTGGAATCTTCCAAACAGCCGCCCCCAAATTTGCGTTGCAAATTTGTTAGAGTAGAAGGTCATGGGGGTTCAGGAAGGGCAGGGAGTGGGATGAGGCGGGCAACTGGTCTTGTGTACAGTTTATCCCCCACTTTGACATCTGCAACCCTACAACGGCCATCCTTGCCGGGATGGAGGGACATCACTCTACCTACTGGCCAGAGGGATCGGGGGAGCTGAGGGTCGAGAATGAGGACAACAGTGTTTGGTTGGAGGTCAGGATTATCAGTGCGCCATTTCTGTCTAGACTGGAGAGCGGGAAGATAATGTCTGAGGAAGTGGGCCCAGAAATGGTCTGAAAGAATCTGACTATGACGCCATTGCCGGCTGCTGCGCAGCTCAGAGTCAGGATAAGTTACCAGGGGGAGGGAAGAGTCATGCCGCCCCATGAGCAACAGGTTAGGGGTCACTGGATCAGGATCCGCAATGTCAGAGGGGACATAACCTAGGGGCTTTGAATTGAGGAGGCCTTCGATTTCAATCATCACTGTGCGTAGCACCTCTTCAGTGACCGCTTGGGTTCCTAAGGTAGTCTGCAGGGCAATCTTGACAGAGCGTATTTCACGCTCCCACGTCCCACCGAAGTGGGGTGCATGTGGGGGGTTGAACTTAAAGGAGATCCTCTGTTTGGCCAGGATTGCCTGGAGGTCAGGGGTTAGGGATTGGTAGGTTTCCTGTAGCTCTCTGTTGCCTCCGATAAAGTTGGTACCTCTGTCAGAAAGCAGCTCAGAAGGTTTGCCTCGGCGAGCTACAAAGCGCCTCAGTGCCATCAAAAAGGAATCCGTATTCATGTAACTGATCAGGTCTAGATGTACACACCTAGTCGTCAGGCATTTGAAAATGATCCCCCACCTCTTCTCAGTTCGCCTGCCAATCTTCACAGTGTAGGGCCCAAAACAATCCATCCCGGTGGAATAGAAGGGAGGTTCGTGGAGACGTAGGCGAGCAGGTGGGAGATCGGCCATTTGGGGAATAAGGGGTCTGGCACGGGACTGCTGGCACTTAGCACACCTGTGCTGATGTTTCCTGACCGCCTCACGACCCCTCAGGATCCAGAATCGCCTCCTCAGCTCAGCAAAAACCCTCTCTGGACCAGGATGGTGTAGGTGGTCATCACATTCTTTGATTATGAGTTTTGTAATAGGATGGGCAGGGTCCAGTACAATTGGATGTATGGCCTCAGGGGGCAGGTCACTGCTTTGCCGTAACCTTCCGCCTACTCGAATGAGACCTGAGGCTGGATCCAGTTCTGGAGCAAGGGAGAGGAGACAACTGACGTTTGGAAGGGGTTTGAAAGGGTACTGAGGTCCAACACCACAGATGTCGTCAGAGCGAAGAGGTTGAGATGCTGTTGCTTCAGCAGCGGGATGCCGTGTCCGCTAACCATATTCCATGACGTAGTCATCGTAGCGAACAGGACGTGGGGCTTGGCGGTGCGGACGACGCTGAAGCAACGAAGGCAGGGAGTGACTGGACATCTCCAATGGTCACCAAAACTCCGGCTCGAAGGACCATGAAAAGGAGGTTTGAGGGCTGTGTGGGTGGCTGGCTTGAGACCAGTGGAGGTGTCGGTAAGAACAGGACTTGTCCAATCACTTTCAATTCCACAATTCTTTTTTTCCAAGCATTATCAAGAAGACAGGTTACAGGTTTGTATGGTTACGTGTTCGGGTGTGTGGTTTCTGAGGGGGAAGGATATGGGATATAGTTAGTATCATAAAGACACAAACAAGGCCACAAGAAACATACATACATAGCTCTGTTCGTAACCTAACAATGAATAGAACTACTCAAATGCACATATCTTAGGTAATTCACACAAGCAATGTAAACCTATTTAACTTTCAACTGTTCAATATACAGCACCTTTAAACAGCACAAACAGGGATACAGGAGAGGCACTCGCCTTATAATTAAATGAGCACTTTCTTTCAGAGTATGTCAAGTAAAACTATGGAACTTACATAGAGCAATAACGCACACAAGGCAGGAAACACAGCATGTCCAGCATCAAAGATCCTCCATGTGGTTTGGAACAAAGGAAGGGCTGTGTGCACAGGTGCTGCCTATTTGAGTCTGTGGCTGATTGAGGCAGATTGATTGCAGGTGTGGTAAACTACAGATGGAACTGAGTGGCAAAGTATAGGGGGCGTGGCAACTGCAGGACAGAGCTGGAATCTTCCAAACAGGTATTATCAGATCATTTTTTAATTACTTTCGAATTCTTACTATCTGACTATACTAAATTAGATAAAGTGAAAATTACTAACAACCTAACTGCTGCAGACCAAGGACTTGTCACCATTCTTGTTTTACTAGATCTTAGTGCTGCATTTGACACTATTGACCATACCATCCTGTTACAGAGACTGGAACACTTAGTTGGCATTAAAGGAATCGCACTAAGCTGGTTTAAGTCCTATTTCTCTGAGCGATCCCGATTTGTTAACATTAACGATAAACCCTCCAAGCACGCTAAAGTTAGCCATGGCGTTCCTCAAGGCTCAGTGCTTGGACCAATTCTATTTTCCTTATATATGCTTCCTCTAGGTAATATTATTAGGAAACACTCAATTAACTTTCACTGTTACGCAGACGACACCCAATTATACCTGTCAATTAAGTCAGACGAAAGTGGGCAGTTAGCTAAACTTCAAGCGTGCATTAAAGATATAAAATCCTAGATGACCCACAATTTCCTGATGTTAAACTCAAACAAAACTGAAGTTATTGTGATGGGACCAACGCACCTCTGAACTTCATTATCTAAAGATATAGCTACGCTGGATGGTATTGCCCTGGCCTCCAGCACTACTGTCAGAAATTTAGGAGTTATTTCTGATCAGGATATATCCTTCAACGCCCACTTAAAACAAACCTCAAGAACAGCCTTTTTTCATCTTCGTAACATTGCCAAAATTAGGAATATCCTGTCTCAAAACGATGCTGAAAAACTGGTCCATGCATTCGTTACTTCTAGACTAGACTACTGCAATTCCTTATTATCAGGTAGCTCAAATAAGTCCCTTAAGACTCTCCAGCTGATCCAGAATGCTGCAGCATGTGTTCTGACGAGAACTAAGAGAAGAGATCATATTTCTCCTGTATTGGCTTCTCTGCACTGGCTTCCTGTGAAATCTAGGATCAAATTTAAAATCCTTCTTCTGACCTACAAAGCTCTAAATGGTCAAGCACCATCATACCTAGACGAGCTCTTAGTACCTTATTGTCCTAGTAGAGTACTACGCTCCCAGAATGCAGAGCTACTTGTGGTTCCTAGAGTCTCTAAAAGTAGACTGGGGGCCAGAATCTTCAGCTACCAGGCTCCGCTCCTGTGGAACCAGCTCCCACTTTGGGTTCGAGGGGCAGACACCGTCACCACATTTAAGAGTAAACTGAAACACTCCTCTTTGATAATTAAGTTATAGCCGCTGCTAATGCTTGCTCTTGAGGGAATTACTGTAATTGTTAGGGTTTTGGAATTTATAGAGAGTAGTCTAGACCTACTCTATCTGTAAAGTGTCTCGAGATAACTCTGTTATGATTTGATACTATAAATAAAATTGAATTGTTATAACCCTGCAGATTGTCAGGTCCTGGAAGGCCTTCTTTGTCTTTCTGCCCTGCAGGCTTCGATTTTAAAACGTCATTGGTTGTCACTCGCCGTAGCATGCGGCGGGTGGCAGTACCTTCGGTCAAACCTCCAACGGTTGTCAGGAAAAGTTGCTGTAAAACATATAGAAATACAAATTACACATGTAGAAAAAGTGGAGAGCTTGTACAATCTCATTTTGTAAGAGAAGTCAGTTCAGTTATAATGATATTTGAATTTATGCAATTATGTAGTGTTATCTTAGAGCAAGGTAGGGCAACTTAATTACCATTTTGTTCCTCCTCCTCTCTCTATGCTGTTACATTAGACAATCGCTAAAAAAACGTACACGCAGGTGGTGGAGGCTGACCTGAAAAAAGGCAGGAAGAGACAAACGCATCAGAACAGTCACATGATATGAGTGTCAGTCAGTGTAAACATTGTATGCGACAGGATTTCTCAGGATTTTTTCATTGAGGCCCAGAGACTTTGTAATGGGGAGACACAGCATCCATAGAAATGCATGGGGTTAGTTTGTAAAGCCAGTAGGCTGTTCCGGTATGCTTCCCCATTCACTTAAATAGGAAAATATCTTGCAGATGACTTCCCAAAGTGCGTTGCAAGATGGCCGCCGAGCACACGTCTTGCACAGCAAACAAAGACTTAAACAAAGCACAATATATATGCAGTCCATTTAAAGCATAACTCTTGCCAAAATGCAACCTAGGGTCTTTTTGTGAATGTACCCGAGTCAAACATAATAAAAGCATAATTAGGACAGAAACGCCACTTTTAAGATTGACCGTATTTTCGTTTTCGGGTCAAATGGCCTTTTGAATGGGAGAGCTAGGGGCACATCAAAATCACTATTTTTAAACCACTAAGAAGGCTCGACACAACATGAAACTTTGCTCAAAGTATCGCAAGGGGATCTACACATGAACTCCAGCATTGAGAACATTGTTTGTGTTCACAGAGGTTTCTACAAAAAAACGGTTTTGAACAACAGACCTTTCTTTTTGGTCAACCTGATCAAAACCGGAATATCACAAACCCCTTTAGGGAAAGGGCTCAAGGTTAAACCCCACAACCTTGCATTACAACCACAACATCATGAAACTGTAATGTATTTCACTTACTTTTTCGTGAGCTCGTGAAGCCGCGTAGTATAGGTCCATAGACCATTAAAGAAAGTAGGTCATGTATCGAACTCGGAAGTCAGGACAGGACTTCAATCGGTCACCTGAAAGCAGAGGCACTGGCGTCGGGTTGTAACGGTTGGATTTGTACACTGGAGCCACTTGTTAGAAGTGAAATTAAAGAAGTGAATTTTCTTAGTTGTGAAAATAGTTCTATTGATAGATTCTTGTTTTAAGTATTTTCACCTAACAGTTAAAAATCGAAATTAAGCACAAAAGTATTGTTTTTATCAAAATTGATATCAGCCTAAAAATAAATATATTCTCTTACTATGCTGTTTATGTTACTTAGATTTTATAGGACCAATAAGTTTTGAGTGAATCTAAATCAAGTGACTGCAAACCTTTTATATGCTACTTCAAACACTTAGATGGAGCTGGTATAAATAAACATTTCAAAACCGCACTCAGAACAACCAAAAACAACCAAACTGGAATGTTGTGTGGAGGGAACCACAGGAGAACGTTTCAGTTGGTTGGTTCCCATAACGTTTATGGAACGTTAAGGTTCGAACTAACCTTTAGGGAAACAAAAACGTTCCCCAAAGTTCCCTAAACGTTCTGCATTAGTGGGGTTACAGGATGTAGCATTGCACAGGTGAGCATAGCTGTAGGGCACTGCAGGGCGTTACAGGATGTAGCAGGATGTTTACTAGTACTGCTTTAGAAGACAGAGATCTGATATTTAATAGTCCACATCTAATTTTCCTATTCTGTTCTATCATTGCAGTGGTAGTTTTAATTACAATTAGGTTGTTAAGTATAGCCCCTCTTTTGTACTCCATAAAATTTCTTCAAAGTTGGCAGGTCTGGTACAAACATCTGTCTGTATTTGATTTTGTTTCCTGCAGATGTTGAGCAGCTGTTGGTAGTTAAAGAAGAGGTTCCCCCTGAGCAGCAGGAGTGTAGCTCTAGTGTGGAACAGCAGGAGCCAGAGCCCCCCCCACACATTAAAGAGGAACAGGAGGAACTGTGGAGCAGTCAGGAGGGAGAGCAGCTTCAAGGGCTGGAGGAGGCTGATATTACCAAGTTCCCATTCACTCCTGTCCCTGTGAAGAGTGAAGATGATGAAGAGAAAGGTCAGTCCCAGGGATTGAAGTGAAACAAAATCTAATCTAAGCTGTTCACATCTACCTATACAGATAGCACCCTTTTTGAGATCGCGCCCTATTGATTTTTAATGTACAACAAGATGCAAACAGCAAAGTAAAGGGAGTGTAGCGAGTGTTCTCTTTTCCTTATGAACAAAACAATATCTCAGTGCCCTCCCATGACTAACCATTGCTGTTCTTTTCTACTGCAGCATTCATATTGCAGAAAGGCTTTACCTTACACTCTATTTAATTACTTAAGGCCATAAATGTTTAAAGACAGATTTTTTTAATTGATTAATATGCAATTCAACACCAAGTCAAATCTATAAAATCAAGTTTGCAAGATTTCACTGTTTTTATTCAAGGGCTACTAATAATGAAACATAGCGTATATACTTTACAGTGAAAGCTTTTTTATTATTTAAGTTCAAACTATAACAGTTTTTTTACAATATATAAACACTGTTTTATTCATTTCAGACACGTCTGTGCCTTCCGTTAGCAATAACGCATCCATGACGGGTATGCGAGTAAACTGGTTCTAGGTTTTGTGCTATAAATTAATAATATTTAATAGAAAAGTTAGAAGTTGACAGTTTAAATAGCATGATTATTTTATGTCAACATACAGTCATAACCTACTGTTGTTAAAAGTGAAACCAGAATAGGCTATAAGGCTGCCTGTGCGTCATAGCACAAACACGATTGACACAACGGATCGCGATAGTGACAAATAGTCTATTGCATTATTGTATCATTATTATTTCTATTATTATTTTATGTTAACATGCTCAGTCAAAACCTTCCGTCATGAATTGTGAAAGATTGTGGACATGTCTTAACAGACAGAATAATAAATTGCATTTGGTATGGTTTATACATGGTACCCCCAGGATTCTTCAAGTTAAATTTAAGACTTTTTAAGAACTTTTTAATACCACCTAGGATGAAATTTAATGCCAACTTCACAGCCATATAGTGAAAAATCGGTGTGGATTTTAGGCATGAGAAAATAATGATTTACCAGGTAATGTCACCTGAATTTTACAAAAACATTTTATTATAAAACTCAACAATCATATTTAGTTCACAATAGCTCTGTAAGGCGTGTTTGTACTCTAATAATATAAAATAATAAAGTATTTGTTGCATGAATCGCTGTTATGCTATGAAAAACCAAATAAATAGGATGATAAAAAATAAAATATGTGCATTAAGTCACAATTAGTTCCACCTTGCCTAGATAAGATAATATATAATGTAATATAATATGCCAATTTAAATGCCAATTGCTTCAGTGATTGTTTCATCCCGTTCTGCTTATGCGTCTAAAGGCTGCAGCAGCGGTAATAAGGAGTTGGGCTCTGTTTTTTTTTTTTTCTCACCCCGGTGATTGGCAAATCTGGCTGATACCGTCAAATATGCGTTAGCATGTTTGCTGCGTTTCCAACATACCCTACCAAAGGTGGAGCACCGCCGACACTGTCATGGTCTTATTCACAACCCTCTCTCCGTTGCTAGCTGAATGGGAACCGGCAGGTAGGTCTTCCAGCTCCCCCGTTTCATTAGCGCTAGACTGACTGGCACGCCAATCCACTTGTTGTGTTAACCTCAGCCACATTGCTCTCAGCCTCATCCGCCAGCTGGTCCACATCTCTTGCCAGACCTTCAGACACTTGCCCATTCTAACCGACAAGCTAACGTTAGCTTGTTAGTAGCACAGTACGAGAAGTGTTATTTTCTTTCGTGACAACTGATTGATTTGCGCCTGAGCTTGGATTTTGGATGTTATAGCCTAGCTACATCCGTGTGTCGCACACTCACAATCGATCATACCCCAAAACGTTCAACAGATTGGTATACCTTATCAGCTGTCTCGATTGTGTCACTATAATCCAAAAACTTTTAGACCGTTCTTTAGTCTTCCAGACGTGTGTTTTTAAGAAAACGGGCTAAGGAGACAAGTGTGTATCTAGGCTACAGCATTAACAAAGTGAAACTCATGGCTGATGCATCTTATTGAGCTTTCACTGATTGAGACTAGAGACACAGGAAGTTCTCAAAAACACTATTAGGTCTGTAAACATTAAACATCAAAAAATTCACATTCATTCAACGGACCTAATATTTGTTGTTGCCTTACAAAAATAATTTTTGTTCTCATCGGATCTGCAGCGATCTCAGATGTGGCATTTCTAAAACTAATTCCCGAATTCCCCTCAATACGGTGCAGTCGTCCTGTCCCCTTTGCAGAAAAGCATCCCCAAAGAATGATGTTTCCACCTCCATGCTTCACGGTTGGGATGGTGTTCTTGGGGTTGTACTCATCCTTCTTCTTCCTCCAAACACGGCAAGTGGAGTTTAGACCAAAAAGCTCTATTTTTGTCTCATCAGACCACATGACCTTCTCCCATTCCTCCTCTGGATCATCCAGATGGTGATTGGCAAACTTCAGACAGGCCTGGACATGCGCTGGCTTGAGCAGGGGGACCTTGCGTGCGCTGCAGGATTTTAATCCATGACGGCGTAGTGTGTTACTAATGTTTTTTTTTTGAGACTGTGGTCCCAGCCCTCTTCAGGTCATTGACCAGGTCCTGCCGTGTAGTTTTGGGCTGATCCCTCACCTTCCTCATGGTCACTGATGCCCCACGAGGTGAGATCTTGCATGGTGCCCCAGACCGAGCGAGATTGACCATCATCTTGAACTTCCACTTTCTAATAATTGTGCCAACAGTTGTTGCCTTCTCACCAAGCTACTTGGCTATTGTCCTGTAGCCCATACCAGCCTTGTGCAGGTCTACAATTTTATCCATGATGTCCTTACATAGATCTCTGGTCTTGGCCATTGTGGAGAGGTTGGAGTCTGTTTGAGTGTGTGGACAGGTGTCTTTTATACAGCTAACGAGTTCAAACAGGTGCAGTTAATACAGATAATGAGTGGAGAACAGGAGGGCTTCTTAAAGAAAAACTAACAGGTGTGGTTGGTAGGTGATCAAATACTTACAGTATGTCATGCAATAAAATGCAAATTAATTATTTAAAAATCATACAATGTGATTTTCTGGATTTGTGTTTTAGATTCCGTTTCTCACAGTTGAAGAGTACCTATGATAAAAATTACAGACCTCTACATGCTTTGTAAGTAGGAAAACCTGCAAAATCAGCAGTGCATCTGTGCACCTGTAGCACTTTGAGATGTGTCCTTCATGTGTAAAGTGCAATACAAATAAAATGTATTATTATTATTGTATCAAATACTTGTTCTCCCCACTGTATATGTGCGCCTGCTCTACCAACTGATCCAACCCGGCGACAACAGTTGACATAGTTAGCTAAAAGTACTGTCTAAACAGGTGAAAAAGTTAGCTACAAGTATTGACTAAACAGTTGTCTGTATTGATTTTGTTTCCTGCAGATGTTGAGCAGCTGTCGGTGGTTAAAGAAGAGGTTCCCCCTGAGCAGCAGGAATGTAGCTCCAGTGTGGACCCGCAGGAGCCAGAGCCCCCCACACACATTAAAGAGGAACAGGAGGAACTGTGTAGCAGTCAGGAGGGAGAGGAGCTTCAAGGGCTGAAGGAGGCTGATATCACCAAGTTCCCATTCACTCCTGTCCCTGTTAAGAGTGAAGATGATGAAGAGGAAGCTCAGTCCTCACAGCTTCATCAGAGACAAACTCAACACATGGAAACAGAAGCTGATGGAGAGGACTGTGGAGGACCAGAACCAGCCAGGAACTCACATCCACTTTTACAACCAGAGACTGAAGATCAGACTGTAGACTCTTCTGAACCTGAGACTGATGACAGTGCTGATTGGAAGGAGACCAGAGAACCTCAGTCAGCTTTAAACTCTCTGAAACATTATTCAAGACGTGAGAAACAATTCAGCTGCTCGGAGTGTGGGAAAAGATTTGTCTTCAAGTATAGTCTGAACGTACACATGATGACTCACACAGGAGAAAAGCCTTTTAGCTGCTCTGTATGTGGGAAAAGATTTGGTGAAAGGCGACATCTGAACAGACACATGACAAAAGCAACACATTTTAACTGCTCTGATTGTTTGAAAATATTTGGCCACAAGGCAGATCTGGAGAGACACATGAGAACTCACACAGGGGAGAAACCTTTCAGATGCTCAGAGTGTGATAAAGCTTTCGCTGAACGTGGAACCCTGAAGAAACACATGATAACTCACACAGGAGAAAAGCCTTTCAGCTGCTCAGTTTGCAATAAATCTTTTACAAAGAGAGGAAGTTTACAGAGACACATGGTAGTCCACACAGGAGAGAAACCTTTCAGCTGCTCAATTTGTAATAAATCTTTTACAGAGAGAGCAAGTTTAAAGAGACACATGGTAGTCCACACAGGAGAGAAAAGATTCAGCTGCAGTGTTTGTAATAAAAGATTTGCCTGGCGTTCTCATGTCAAAAGACATAAATGTGTTGGTCCTATGGAGACAGAAGCTGATGGAGAGGACTGTCAGTTTTTCCCACAGAATTAGATTCCATTTGTGGTGGTAGCTGACCCGGGGTGGGGGGCAGAAAGAAGTGCAGACTTCTTATTTTAATTGTACTGTAACTATTTGTATACAAAATTCTGTAAGTAACAATTCAAATTTTTAAATTTAATAGTATAATGCAGTAAGGCGCATGTGTCAAACTCCAGTTCATTAGATTAATATGAACCATACCTGCAAACTAGTCGCTGTTGGGACCAAGCAGGGGGTTAAACTTTGATTTTTAACAAAAATGGCTCAGATTGAGCTGACTCCAGAGACAAAGGACACAGGGAAGGCAGGACAAAGGATCTTGGCCTACATGTGAATCCCAAAGCCAGTTTCACCAAACTCCTACAGGCTGCCACTTGGAAGCAGAGTCGCCAAAATGGAGATTCTGCCTTCATTACGAGGAGAACAAGGCAGACTGGTGGTGAGACAAAGAACTGCTTCACACCTGTGACAAGGTTGCGCTTTTCCCATTGGCTGTCGGGCCTTTGAATGCACCACCCCGCCACTAGGAGGTGCAGGAAGGATAAAAGCTGTTGGCGTTTGTGTCTCTTGGCCTTTCCACGGTAACTCAGTTTACTGACAGGAGGCGCAGTAGTCCGGACTAGCTAGCCAGCATCACCTCTCTGGTCAAGATTGAGCTGGGACATTTTATATCTTTCTGATATACAAAGGGGATCAAAGGAATACTGGCCCAGTATTTCCTCTATCTGCAGCGGGTTTAATCAGCCTGGATTCAAGAAAAGGACTCCGTTCCGTTGTTCTTGCATCGTCGACCTGGATCGCGTGTCGTACACTGCTCTGGATGAAGTGTATCGTTAAACTCTAGCGAGAGATTAACTACAAACAACACATGTACAGTAAGAGGCTTGCACAGTTCTGGGCAGACGTTAGAACTAGTGTGTTTGGTTTGTTTATTAATGAGCCAAGGGTATGCTACCACTTGTTGCCATTAATGTGATCTGTGATTTTATTTATGTACTGGTCTATACGTGATTATTATCTGTTTCTGTGAATGTATAATTGATCACGATACTGTTGATTATGTTGTGTTAAGTAGCTGGGTAAAACCGTAAGCGCTACCTGCTAAATCACTCCTTTCACGGAGTTTAGTTACTGTCTGCGAGATAATTGTGGAAATCAGCTGTTAGCCACTGAGCTGGCCATTATCAATAACTAAGATCATAGAGTTTTTCCTCCTTTACTCTTTTTCCTTTTACTAACACACACACACGTACACACCAAGGTTATTATAGTTTTGCATTTTTCATTAGTTTTTATTTTTATTTCGTTTTGACTTTTTGTTTTCAAATTCAGTTTAGTTTTAATTAGTTTTTAAAGCGGTTTTGCTAGTTTAGTTTAGTTTTTATTTTTTGAAAATGCTTAGTTTTAGTTTAGTTTTTATTAGTTTTAGTCTTAGTTTTAGTCTTTTTTTCTAAAATGGGTTATTTATTGGGGGCAAGATTGACAAAGGTCAGAAAAAAGTATTGTGTAATAATAACTCAACAAAAACCTCAATTTTAGAAATATGTATTTACCATGTTTTCAACAATAACACCAGTACATAAAATGTACATATGATGATGAGCACAAATACAGTTTCTCACAAAAGTGAGTACAGTTCTGTTTCGGGGGAAGGGGGCTTTGCGTTCTCCTTGCCCTGTCACTGTTTGTTAAGGTAAGATATTAGCCTCCTTGAGCGCGCTTCTCAAATGTACTTTCAAATTCGTGGGATTTTTCCCTTAATTGTCCACTGATTTTACCACCTTCCACTGCAAGGCACTTGCTTTTATCTGACACAGTCATAATCAGATAGGACTCTGCCGCTTTCTTCAGACTTTCCTTACATACACAAGGACATTTACTCGATAATTTTATTTCATTTTAGTTAGTTTTGCAAACAGACATTACAGTTTTAGTGTAGTTATCGTTTTTTTGTAATGCCTCGTTTTTATTTTTATTTCAGTTAACGACAATGTTTTTTCCCATCTAGTTTTCGTTATTTCGTTCGTTTTCGTTAACGATTATAACCCTGGTACACACACGGACACAACCTAGCCGCGTAGCTCCCGAACTAACGCTGCTAGCTTAACCACGTGGGGTCGGCTTACGTTTGAACAGAGCTAACCCATGACCAGGGCTGGGTTAAGCATGTGCGTTGCCTAGCAACCCCCTCGACCTGTTCAACCCCTCCTCGTGCACCCAGCACCACTACCGCCCTCTTGAGGCTAAATAGTTTTGTGCAGCTCACAGGAGTAGCCATTTTGGGAGTTGTTTTTGGAAACCACACCTGTTTGTGCATGGAAACTACATTTCGACACCGCCTCCCTCCACTTTCACTCACCCTTACACACACACACACACACTCACTCTCTCTCACACAAGCCCACACACACACAAACTCACACAGACACAGACGTGTCCATGACGTATGCTGCTTTGTTTTTGCTTTGTTTGGTTGTGATATTGTAAAAGCTATATATGTTTTATTATTGAAGGATTATTGATTGGCTACTGATAATTGTGACATTAATAAATTTGATTATACTTAATTAGTAGTTGCTGGTGATTAATTGTGTACTTATTGTAATAATTGCTGGTCGAACAGGTCCGGGCTCGAATTCACACCTTCCTTTGTTTCCTTTTAAAGGATCACACACTTTTTATTTGGGGGGGATGCCTCAACAACCGTTATCTACCAGACCAAATAGAAACACAGATTTCGGTGCCTTATTTAGGTGCCACTTCTCTCTGATGCTCTGAAAACGGACGTTCGAGGGAACTTAAACATCGCCGCACGGGACGCTAGTCAACACTACACTTAGCAGCAGGTAACGTTAGCCTACCGTTAGCTAATCAACTCTACACTTAGCAGCAGGTAACGTTAGCCTACCGTTAGCTAGTCAACACTACACTTAGCAGCAGGTAACGTTAACCTACCGTTAGCTAGTCAACACTACACTCGACAGCAGGTAACGTTAGCCTACCGTTAGCTAGCAGGTGGAGTAAACCCGGTTAAAATGCTGACAGCTAAACGGTGTAAAGTGTGTCTGGATTTCACTTTTGGATGATTCCAACAACAGTCTGCTGCTGCCTTTGTCTGAACAACAACACAGATGTTGCGTTCACATGAAATTCGCCTCACCAGCCTTGTGCTGCATTCAAAGTTATTGTAAAATACCCTTTTCCCATCCAGTGGTTGTTTTTGTTGTTTAACAGGAATTTACTGGTGAAATAAGTTATTGTTATAAGTTACTGTTATTCAATTTTTAATAAATCATTTAATTTTGACCCTGTGGCATTAGCAATTTTCTTTTTTTAGATCGACTTCTTATTGTTTTACATTTTCAAACAGACAAATACAATTGAACAAGGCGCTCCTTTTATATATATATATATATACATATATATATATATATATATGTATATATATATATATATACCCAGTACGCACACATACGTCGGCACGATGTAATCAAAATACGGCAGGGATACATAGGATATTGCTTGTTTGCTTACTTGCACGACGTCGCTGCTCTACATTTCAGCGACATGTAGCCGCTCTCTCCGCGACGTGTATTTGTGTGTGTGTGTGTGTGTATATACACACACACACACATCATACCATCATACAGATGCGGGCTCATATACGTTGTCCCTATATCTGCTATACATCTTACGTATGCAGTCTCAGACACATCTTCCTGACATAACAGATGTCATGTCTTTGTGCCGATCAATTGATCCTGCATTATCCCATTTAACAAAACCGGTCAGTATAGGACACACAAAATTACTTGAAATTCCCCTTGGGGATCAATAAAGTATCTATCTATCTAAATATCTTTACTAAATTTAATTGCTAAAATTTAATGGCTAAAGTAAGATAGATAAATCATACACAATTACTTATAATACTTGTTATTTATAAAGCGCTTTTCAGGGTACTCAAAGACAATTTACACAAGTTATACAAATTATTATAGAAAATAGCACATTGTAACACATTAAAAGCTATTCTTGTATGTAAATAGATTTTGAGATAATTATCCTACTGGGGTCTATACTAATGTACAAAAACTCTATTAAAAGCTTAAACCATTGTTTTTTAAAGTCTGAGACTGTGGGCTTCCCCTCACGCAAAGAGCTGGTGCACGCATGTTTCCTGGGAACGGTGTGCAACGGCTTGAGTTATGGTCTCTCGTTTGGTGGGTGTGTCTCTCGATTATTGGCTGTGTTCCAGGTGATACCCAATCACTAGAGACGTGTCTGTAAACCCGTGGTAATAAAAAGGCGCTTGCGCACACAACAGGATGTCCAGTGCTGTTTCAGTTTTAAAAAAGGTCACTTTCTCAATTTGTTTATGCCTATGGGATCATGGTAATGTTATCAGAACCCAAAGACACTGAACAATTGAGCTAAAAATAACATTTATTTATTAAAGGAACAAGCCGACTTATTGGGAATTTAGCTTATTCACCGTAACCCCCACAACAAGTCGATAGATACCCTTCTCATCTCCGTGCGTGCTGTAACGCTGTCTGATGGTTCCAGCATTAGCTTAGCCCAGCACAGATCCTGCAGGTAACTGGTTCCAACTAGCCTACTGCTCCGAATTGTGACAAAAGTGACAAAATAATGCCAACATGTTCCTATTTACATGTTGTGATTTGTATAGTAACAGCTTGTACAAAAAACAACGTAACATGAGACACAGCCATCTTCTAACAGTAAACAAACCGGGAACTATATTCCATGAGAAAGAGAGACATCATGGCTTTTAAACGAGCAAAGTGGCAGCTGGTCAAAGCTATACCCCCACCCTCCACCTTGCCCCCCGGTCATAGTATTGCAAACTATTGTTTTGCAATGAACACAGTGTATTTCTGACATTTTGTAGAATATGGTGATCATATTCTTAGCAAGAACCACCTTTTTAATGAGGGATAACTAGTGAAACACAACAAACAACAGTCTACCAAAGTTACCCTTGCTATAAACATGAAACGGAAAAGTACCAATCAAATTATTGTGATATTGATAATTGTATTGATCTCAAAGTCAAATGTGATTCAATATGTCAATTGAACGTGTTTAGTCCCTTTTGTTTCTTATTAAAGTACTTCAGAGACAAACGTGGGTCACTTTGTAACACACGTTATAATGCTCGCCTAGCTGCTAGCAAGGCATGCCCTCATACTCTGCTTCTGACTGGCTAGTAGTCCTTACCTAGATACTGTCAGGGCACGCCCTCACGCTCTGCTTCTGACTGGCTAGTAGTCCTTACCTAGATACTGTCAGGGCACGCCCTCACGCTCAGCTTCTGACTGGCTAGTAGTACTTACCTAGGTACTGTCAGGGCATGCCCTCATACTCTGCTTCTGACTGTCTAGTAGTCCTTACCTAGGTACTGTCAGGACACACCCTCATACTCTGCTTCTGACTGGCTAGTAGTCCTTACCTAGCTACTGCCAGGGCACACCCTCATACCCTGCTTCTGACTGGCTAGTAGTCCTTACCTAGGTACTGTCAGGGCATGCCCTCATACTCTGCTTCTGACTGGCTAGTAGTCCTTATCTAGGTACTGTCAGGGCCCTCATACTCTGCTTCTGACTGGCTAGTAGTCCTTACCTAGGTACTGTCAGGCCATGCCCTCATACTCTGCTTCTGACTGGCTAGTAGTCCTTACCTAGGTACTGTCAGGACACGCCCTCATACTCTGCTTCTGACTGGCTAGTAGTCCTTACCTACTGAGCATGTGCGACTCCCAACAAAGATGGAACAGAAGTGAGATGTCTCACTCTGTAGATAAAACAGAGAGCTCAACACACAGGGTGAAAAGAGGAGCTGCAGCAATGTGCAGTACAACAAAAATATGGTGTTTTCTGACAATTAAACCATGTAAACCTATTCTGGTACAACCTCTAAATACAACTAAGAACCTGAAAATGAGCATAATATGGGCACTTTAAATTATATTTCTATGAGAAAAACATGTCAACAACCCAGGCTGGGAACTCTGACGCTTCAACAATTAATCAGAATATAATCAGAATCATACTGACCGACTGGCAGGAGGCACCATATTTGTTAGGAGGCTAAATGTGTCAAAGTACCATTTTAAAGGAACACGCCGACTTATTGGGAATTTAGCTTATTCACCGTAACCCCCAGAGTAAGACAAGTCGATACATACCCTTCTCATCTCCGTGCGTGCTGTAACGCTGTCTGACGGTTCCAGCATTAGCTTAGCCTAGCACAGATCCTGCAGGTAACTGGTTCCAACTAACCTACTGCTCCAAATTGTGACAAAATAACGCTAACATGTTCCTATTTACATGTTGTGATTTGTATAGTCACAGCGTGTACAAAATACAACGTAACATGAGACACAGCCATCTTCTCGATTATAGCTTCCTGCTTCTTACAGTGCAGACGCTCTACTGCTTGCTCCTGCTTCTGCTTGCATATTTCTGCTGATAATCTTGCTTTTCCTCTGAGAGAAACTATGAGCAGCGGCTCTTGGATACTTATAAATCACTGGACTATACATTTTTTGTAGACATAGTAGGCTATTGTCATATTTGAACATTTTTCTGCGTGACCGAGGCCTACCAATAGCTCAAGCCTGTCCTAAAGTGACTGTAGCTAAAGCTAATTAGCAGCAAGATGCCACCCTTCTCCATAGAGGACTACTACAAACTCCTGCAGAAGATTGCAGTTCTGGAAACCAAAATTTACCGGTTAGAAGTAAACCTGGAAGTGAACGGATCATGTGGAAATGACACCACTTTACCAGTGACCCAAAACAATGGACAAAAGCATGCTAACATACGGCTAACTAGCACCAGCAAGACCACAAAGAAACAAGAGGGCTCTGGAACGGATAATAAATCAACAAGTGACAGTCCTCCCTGGAACTCTTTTGGTGCAAAGCCTAAGAGTAAATCATTTTCCTGGGAAATGGGAGGACGACTAACGGGCAGTACACAGCGCCCTGAGATTTGTGATATGACCGGCTGGCCTGCATTACCACCCAGGCAGAGTGCCTCATCAACCCCTGTACTTAGTAGGACACAGCCGTGGACAGCTGCAAAAGGGAAAATCAGCAACAAAATGCCTCCCCAACAACTGAGTGTGCAGGTGGAGAACAGATTTGCTCCTCTGCTACAGGACCCTGGACATGACCTGGATTACGTCTCATCGTCACACAGCAGGGTAAGGACTGAGAGCAATTCTAAAAAGTAAAAAGCTACAGGGAAAGCTAACGACTGGGCCCCCAAACTCTGATTGTGGGTGACTCTGCTGTGAAAGATATAAAAAGCAGTAAAAACACCAAAATACTCTGTTTTCCCAAAGACATGGTGTCTGACTTGGCCCAAAGAATCCCAGATATCGTAGCAGCACACCCAACTGTGAAGAACATTGTACTGCACATAGGGTCAAATGATGTTGTAAAGCAAGAGTCTGAAGTGCTGAATCGTGACTTTATGAATCTGCTGAACGCAGTCAGCTCCGTAAACGCAAAGGTGTTTATCAGTGGCCCTATACCGCCAGTCAGAGGAGGAGCTGAGAGATTCAGCAGACTGTTGGCACTGAACAGATGGCTTTCAAATGCATGTACCAACCATTCTCTGCAGTTCATTGACAATTTTAACATTTTCTGGGGGCTGCAGACATCTTTTTTAAAGCAGATGGACTATTCCTTAACAAGCCAGGAGTAAAGCTGTTCACCTCTAGCCTACTTTACTTTCTGCGCCACACATCTGCTCCCTTGGCCAAGGACACGAGACAAGATGTACCAAAACAAGAGGAAGACACAACAACAAAGTGCGGCAGTGAGCCACCACAGCCCCCCACCTGAGCAAAGATTTGACCATGGGAGACCAAAGAGCAGAGATGAGAAATCTCAACCCCCTCTTCTCACCCGTGCAACACTCCTCAAGCCCCCTGTGACAACCACGACAGCTATGAGGACCTCTTTAAGGATATGTCGCTCTCCCCTCTTTCCCACATCCCCATGTTGGAGTTCACTGACCAGATGAAGCAGCTGGTAAATGCTGGAACCAAGTATGCCCCCCCCTTCCTTCTCCCATCGTAAAACGCCAGGCACCTCTGCCCCCTCAAGGACGGCAGCTAACTCCCTTCTCCCCCAAACTGATAAGGATGCTTGTGTGCAAAATGCAGTAAGCATTAACTGATATGGGCCGGGTCCAGGCTGCATGCATAGTAGCACTCATGACTCTTTCCAAGACAAGCCTGGGCCCTGCGTATTAGGTTCTTCCACAATTTATGTTGTGATAGGTAATAGAAAAAGAATGGCAAATAAGCACGTAACTGCAAACTTTGCAAATTTAGCATCCATTCCTCGTCAGCCACAGTCTGTCCCAAAAAATGAAAACGCACTAACATTAGCCCTACTAAACGTTAGGTCTTTTGGCAGGAAAATCATTTTTAATCAATGATTTTATTATCAAGAACAATCTTGATTTTTATGTTTTTTAACTGAAACCTGGTTGGACCATAATAACAGTGCTGCTGTTCTCATTGAGTCAGCCCCCTAACTTTAGTTTTATGAGTGAGAATAGAGTGAATAAGAAAGGAGGTGGAGTCGCCATTTTGTTTAATGACTCATTCCAATGTACGCAAATATCTTACGGAAATTTTGCTTCTTTTGAATATGTGGCTCTTCAGCTAAGATCCTCCCCTCAAGCTCTACTTCTAAATATCTACAGGCCACCTAAATACTGTGCATCCTTCTTTGACAATTTTAATGAACTGCTGTCTATAATCTGTATTAACTTTGACCGTGTAATTATTGCTGGTGATTTTAACATTCATGTTGACAACCCCCCAGGACCGAGGGACCAAAGAACTGTGTTGTGTTTTTGAAAGCTATGGACTGACTCAGCATGTGACACAGCCCACGCACAATAAGGGGCACACTCTGGACTTGATTATCTCCAAGGGTCTGAACATTCCCAAGGTTGTGGTGACTGATGTTGCTCTCTCTGATCATTCCTGTGTTTTCTTTAACGGCACTATCTCTGTGCCCAAAAGTGTTCAAACAAAGTTAATCAGAAAACGGTATATTACTGAAAACACCAGTGAATCATTCATTCAGCTTTTCTCCTCTACACCCACCCTCACTGGGGCCTCAGTCACTGAGCTTGTAGATAATTTCAACTGTAAAATTACAACTGTTATTGATGCTATTGCTCCCACTAAGGTCAAAGCTGTCTCTGGTAAGAAAAAGATCTCCATGGAGAAATTTTATAGGTGTGAGAACAGAAAAAAAGAGTGTCGAAAAGCTGAACGCAGTTGGCGAAAATCTAATCTCCAGGTCCATTATAACACTTATAAAGAGAGACTTCGCATTTATAATCTGGAACTAAGAAATGCAAGACGGTCCTTTTTCTCTGACATTATCGCCAGAAACAATAATAATTCACGTGCTTTGTTTGCTACTGTTGATAGATTAACTAACCCTCCAGTACCGGTAGCATCTGAACTGTTGTCTACCAAGGCTTGCAACGACTTTGCCTCCTTCTTCACAGACAAAATTCAGAAAATTAGACAAACAGTCAGTGCCTCCTTATCAAGTACAGGATATGTGTTGTCACACTGTGCACGCAAAACAAATTCCAACATGACACAATTTCATACGATCAACCTTAAAAACCTGGAGGACATTATACAGCATCTGAAAACCTCCTCCTGTTGCCTTGATATTCTACCAACGGGTGTTTTCAAAAATGTTTCGAAGTGTTTGGCTTCAGATCTTCTACAGATTGTAAACACATCTCTGCTCTCAGGTATCTTTCCACAGGCCCTAAAAACTGCAGTCATCAAGCCACTCCTAAAAAAAGAACAATCTAGACACGACACTAATGAGCAACTATAGGCCAATATCAAACCTTCCATTTTTAAGTAAAATCATAGAAAAAGTGGTTTTTCAACAACTCAACCTTTTCTTATTGCTAAACAACAGTTTTGATGCCTTCCAGTCAGGTTTTCGACCAAACCACAGCACTGAGACGGCTCTTGTTAAAGTCTTTAATGACATCCACTTAAACACAGATAGTGGCAAAATTTCAGTCTTAGTATTACTTGATCTCAGTGCTGCATTTGATACGGTAGACCATGACATATTGCTTGACCGATTGGAAAACTGGGTTGGTCTTTCTGGCTCAGTACTAAAGTGGTTTGAATCCTATTTAAAGAATAGGGACTACTTTGTGTCTATAGGTAATTATACATCTGAGCATACAAACATGACGTGTGGAGTTCCCCAAGGCTCAGTTCTGGGCCCTCTTCTGTTCAACATCTACATGCTTCCACTGGCTCAGATTATGGAAAACAACAAAATAACTTACCATAGTTATGCAGATGACACACAAATTTACATAACCTTATCGCCAGGGAACTATAGCCCAATACAACAATTAAATATGTGCATTGAACAAATTAATGATTGGATGTGCCAGAACTTTCTTAAATTAAATGAAGAAAAAACGGAGGTGGTTGTTTTTTGGAGCAAAAGAGGAACGATTGAAAGTCAGCGCTCAGCTTCAAATGACAATGTTAAAAACAACAGACAAAGCCAGAAATCTTGGTGTAGTCATGGACTCAGACCTAAATTTTAACAGCCACATTAACATAATTAAAAAAATCAGCCTATTATCACCTTAAAAATATATCAAGGGTTAGAGGACTTATGTCTCAGCAGGATCTGGAAAAAACTTGTCCATGCTTTTATCTTCAGTAGACTTGACTACTGTAACGGTGTCTTTACAGGTCTCCCTAAAAAATCAATCAGACAGCTGCAGCTGATTCAGAACGCTGCTGCTCGAGTCCTCACTAAAACCAGGAAAGTGGATCACATCACTCCAGTACTGAAGTCTCTACACTGGCTTCCAGTGCCTCAAAGAATTGATTTCAAAATACTTTTACTGGTTTATAAATCACTAAACGGTTTAGGGCCAAAATACATTTCTGATCTGCTACTACATTATGACCCACCCAGACCTCTCAGATCGTCTGGGACAGGTCTACTTGTTGTCCCCAGAGTCAGAACTAAACAGGGGGAAGCAGCGTTCAGTTTTTTATGCTCCACATATCTGGAACAAACTCCCAGAAAACTGTAGGTCCGCTGCAACTCTCAGTTCTTTTAAATCTAAGATAAAGACCTATCTTTTTGATGTTGCTTTTCTTTAAATAATCTATTTTATTAACTTTAATTTCTTATACTGCACTGTAACTTTTATTCTTATACTGCACTATCAATTTTATTCTTGTTTTAATTTGTTTATTAATGTTTTTAAATTGTTTTATAACTGCTCTTTAATGTTTTATGTAAAGCACTTTGAATTGCCCTGTTGCTGAAATGTGCTATACAAATAAAGCTGCCTTGCCTTGCCTTAACAGTAAACAAACTGGGAACTATATTCTCAGACAGGCTTGCTGCGAGCATATCACTCCGCCCAAGTACTATATTCTTCCGCCTGAGAATATAGTTCCCGGTTTGTTTACAGTTAGAAGACGGCTCTGTCTCATGTTACGTTGTTTTTTGTACACGCTGTGACTCTATAAATCACAACATGTAAATAGGAATATGTTGGCGTTATTTTTGTCACTTATTTGGAAGAGTAGGATTGCTGGAACCATTCACCGTCATGTTCTGTGCTGGCCTGATGCCGCTGGAGCCATCAGACAGCATTACAGCACGCATGGAGATGAGAATGGTATGTATGGACTTGTCTAACTCTGGGGGTTACGGTGAATAAGCTAAATTCCCAATAAGTCGGCGTGTTCCTTTAAATCAAATATTTTGGTGCTGCAGAGAAGTTGTTTGGTACAAATCTCTGCAAAAACCACACTTTCCAATGAAAATAAAAACAATGGTGTAAAAATAATGCTTCTCTCAACAGCGTGATTTATACTTTGTGTTAAATCTACACCGTGGCTATGTACGTAGGTACGTGTAAATACCGACCATACGCTGTAGCCTGACGTCACCTCGCAAACAATGTAACTTCACGTCGCGGCGACACATATTGCTCAGCCGTGGCTTGGTAGCGTTCCATTTTTCCCCCCCGACTCATTTCCTGGTTCTCCTTCTCCGTAAACAACATGGAATCAAGGAGAGGGTTAACTTTTCATTACATTACTTTTAATCTCATAAATTACATTACGGGTCATCAGTTATAGACAGCGGTGGAGTGTAACTAAGTACATTACTCCAGTACTGTACTTCAATCCAAATGTTGAGTGGACACACACACACACACACACACAAACACACATACGTACACACACACACACATACGTACACACACACACACACATACGTACACACACAAAATGAATGTGCCTCGCTCAAATCCCCCGTAAAAAATAACTAAAAAAAAAAAGAATCGCTGTACAAAGCCCAAAAAAACACCAAGTGAATAAAAGACTTGCATTGAACATTCCCTTCTTTAAAAAAATACATAAAATTCTGGATCTTCTAACGTACAGGAGGACACAGAGATGTGTTTACTGTGAGGCATAGCCACGTGATGAAAATTCATCCAAACTGACCGACACAAGCACCAAAACACAGCACAGCCTAGTGGTGAACAGTGGTAGAAGAAGTATTCAGATCCTTTACTGCAAAAAAGTACTAATACTACACTGCAATAAGTCCTGCATTGAAAATGTTACTTCATTAAAAGTACAACAGTATTAGCAGGAAAATGTAGTTTAATCAATTAATCAATCAATCAAACTTTATTTCTGTAGCACATTTCATACAATTTCATACAAATGTAACACAATGTGCTTCGTACAAAAGTGACATAAAATATTAAATAATACTTTGTTCAATTATACAGAGTAAAATATATACAAAACATGTATCGAACATGCACGCACACACGCACAGACACACACACACACACAAGTTTTAAAGTATTAAAAGTAAAAGTAATTCATGCAAAACTAGTAACTAAAGCTGTTACAATCCAACACTGGTGTTACCTTTGTAAATATGTAACTAATTCTTTGTGTGAATGATTTACAGCCAAAATTCTTTTTTTATTGTATTGTAAATACATGTACATGTGTTCCCATATATATATATATACATATACATATATATATATATATATATATATATATATATATATATATATATATATATATATATATATATATATATATATATACATATGGGAAATAGGTTATTATCTGATTCAATTGTTATTCTATTAAAAAAATTCTTACATTTTACCTTTTTGTTATGTTTATGCCATTATAACTTTGTTATACTGCTCAAAAGACATTTAGGAGCTATTCATACTTCTGGTCATGGTTGTGCTTGTTAATCTGAGATGCAAAACGTGCAGATAGAGTGAAACATGAGATCACGAGTAATAATGTGAAAGGAGCAAAGAAACGCTCAAAAATTGCTTGGTTTAACTTTCCCCTCAGACAAACATAAAAATCAGATGAAATATTAGATTCACACTCCGAGACTTTCATATTCTGAAACATAAATGGTAACATCATTTTCAACCTGGAATGATGGGAACAACAATCTTTTTACATTTGGGTAAATAGAGTCCAGATAAAAAATTAAAAAGACCCTTTGAAGGTATAAGGAAACTAACTACCATACCATTTAAAAGTTCATAGCTGTAAAAATGCAATAAAATATTTGTCTTTCTTCAAACGTGTATTTTAATCATTTATCTTGCTGTGTGTTTATCTAAAGAAGCCTAAAACACTTCCGGACTTTTATTTTGAAGCTCAGCAACTAATCTGCACCGGAAGCTGTAGTCTTCACCGCGGCTGACTTCACACTTTGAACAAGATGGCGTCTAGCAGAAAGGAGTGTTAGCAGAGTGTCTTTGCTGTGTAGAGAAAGAGGTAAAATGTGTAAAGTCCAGATGCTGAGAGCGTTGGTGGAGCAGCGACTAACTGCGGCTGCTGAAGAGATATTTGGGCTGTTTGAAAGAACGATAGCAGAGTACGAGGAGGAACTTTGTCGTTCAAAAGAGGAGAACGAGCGACAACGGGAGCTACTGGACGCTGTTTACAACCCTCAGCTTCGGTTACACAGAGCAGGTTTGGCCCTTTACTTCTTCCTCTCTCTTTGGTTAAACTGACAGCATGTTTGTTCAGCCTGTCGACGCTTCAAAGCCTCGACTGCTTCTCTGCAGCAGTACAGCAGTTACTCGATTCAACCCAAGGCCCTTAGCTGCACGTCATCCCCCTTTCTCCCCCATTTCCTGTTTTTGAAATCGCTGACGATTGCATACTGCAGTATGAAATCGTCAGCAGTACCGACTACATACTGCAGACGACTGCAGTATGTAGTCCCTACTGCATATGTTCATCAGTAGTATGCAGTGTGAACCACTTAAATGGCTTTATTCTGCAGTATGCACTACCTACTCAGTATGCAGTATGTAGTAGGTACTGCATATGTTCATCAGTAGTATGCAGTATGAACCAGTTTAATGGCTTTTTTGCCCAGTGCTTTAAGAGCTTGTTCAAAGGCTCAGCCTGGCCTACAATACTGCAGAATAAAGCCATTCAACTGGTTCATACTGCATACTACTGATGAACATATGCAGTAGGTACTAGGTGTGTCAGTAGTACATATTGCATATGTTCATCAGTAGTATGCAAATTACAATTCATTTACAAGGCTGTTGAAGAGAGCCTGGTATCTCTCTGTCCTGTCAGACGCTGCTCTCCCTCGTGTGTGTGTGTGTGTTGGTGTGTGTGTGTGGGCACAGCACCCCCTGGTGGCGAAGGTTTAAAACTGCGATGACAATAAAATTAAAGCTTAAAATGTATTTACAGTATTGAATCAATACTGTAAATACATTTTACTATTCATTCTCTTTATTTATATTAATTTGTTATATTTATTAAATACAGAAATGTCGGAAAAAGAATGAATGCGTGTGCAGTGATTGACACACAGTTAGACATCCCCCCCCTGGCCCTGATTGGTGCATTTGAACAGGGAGCGGTGGATTTTTGCAAATCCCACTACAGGCTGTAGGTGGTGCCAGAGGAGCTGGATTTATTTTAAATGACCTGCTTCATGTAGTTCTACTGGGACGTAGGGTCAGTTTCAGCAGATATGACAGAAAGTTAGTTTTATAAGTCTTACCTACTGCACCTTTTAAGTAAAACGTGTTCCCTGCTTCTTGCGTTGCTATTTAAGTAACCTAGTAACCTTCCTATTTAGTAAGAAACGGTGAACACTGATGATGGCTTCTAGCTGAATGCGTTTGTGTTTTTGCCCACATTAGCCTAACCCTCGTGTTGCCCTTCCCGTCAACCAACGTGCAACTTTTTTGGTTTTTCTGGGTCAAAATGTTAAAAAATACAGATGTTTTGGTCGTCTTTTTGACACTTTTTTCCCACGAAGTTTCCGTCAATATTTTGACTTTTTTTTACTTTTTAAGCTTTTCCCATTTTTACCACTTTTACCAATGTTTTTGAAGAATTATTTAGAAGTTTTTGAAGATTTTTGCGACTTTTTCCGATGTTTTTGTCATTTGTTTCATACGTTTTTCAACATCAATTTTTCTTTACATGCTATAAAATTGAATAAAACACCCAAATTGTGAACTGATCATTTAACTTGTGAAAAGCATTGTAGTGAACAATCCATGTTATTTTGTTTTAAAATTTGGTTGAAAGAAACCCACATTTCTGATATAGAAACTTTTAGAAAATGGGTCAAAGTAGACCCGAGGACAACAGGAGGGTTAAATAAGAAGATAACTTATTTGTGATGTAGTTTTTAGTTTTCTTTAATCCTGTCACTGCCGTGGACTCGATACACCGTCTAAGATTTGGAGCCTTGCTGGCCACTTTTAAAAATATCTTTCATAATTCAAACAATGCTTGGCTGGAAGTTTTCATTGTTAGATTTTCTTTTACTGCTGGTAGCGCATTTGTTGCTCATGATCTGACTGTAGTCCTGAAGCAACAATGCTGTTATGAATGCACAAATGATAAGTTCCATGTGTGATTTCTGTCTGATGTAGGCTATTCTATGTCATGCAGTATGTAAACGCCTTCTCTGCTGTTTGGGTTCATGTTTAGTTGCCACTTTGTGCAATAAAATGGTTATTCTATAACAGTGCTGTGCAGAGCCAATACTGCTGGTTCTGCCGGTGCAAATATATTTTAGCCTGGAAAGGTTCAAATCGACAGGTTTTTGTCTATATTTGTTGTGTACAAACTTTTTAGACTGAGTTTTGTTGGTTGAGCATGTTGTAAATAGAGATGTAAATCGGGCCGCATTTTTCTGTCCGAGCTCGACCTGAGCCCGACATGCATTAAGATATTTGTCCATGCCTGGCCCAAGCCCGACACAGTTAAAATATCGCATACTAATGACACATATGTTTGTGTGGAAAGCCCGCTTTTATTAAGCAACTGTAGGAAGGCCTTTCGGAAATGTCAACAGATGAGTGTATCAGCGCACACGGGGCAACACGCACACGTTAATAAGGTGTTTTTAAACCACTGGAGACTCGTTATCTCCAGGGCCAACTTTATAAAATGAATAACGTCTGGGTTAAAATCCTGTTTCTGGTGAGCAAATGAATGAACTTGGCTTTCAGTCTGGCGTTCGTTTTCGGACACCACGCACACACACACACACACACACACAAACACACACACACACACACACTGTGTACAAAACTTAAACTTATTCCACAATCTGTGCTCCGGTCACATCTACACATCTGCTTCCTCTTTCTCTCTTCTACACATCTGTCTTCTATACACACACACACACAGCCGCAACACCATTTTACAACAAATGTCTTATCGCGCTGATGTGACCCAGCCCGACCTGAACATAATTTCTAAATATCTGTCTGAACCCTAGCCGGGTACTGTCGGGCTCGGGTCGGGTATCACCACTCTAGTTATAGACAATAATGCAGTAATGCAGTGTGTTGTTATTTAAACAAACAATCAGGGAAATCAATGCCTCTTGTCTACAAGTCTCCTGAGAGAGCTCACTGTTCATGGCTGTGAAGGTGGACCAGCTGAGCGGCCAGCCAGCAAACCCGGCAGGCACCTGCAGGCTTTCACGTCAGACTGTGGAGCTTCTGAACTCCGACACTGTCAGAGCAAATTTGCAATTAGCCATCTGAAACGGAGGGATGTGGCATCATTGGCACTCCAACTGCTTTGTTAATACCTCTTTGGCTTAGGGTAGCTGGAGAGTCTGCGTTGTGCTAACATGGTCAACAGTGCTAACACAGCTAGCGGGATTACTTCCTGGTTAGCTAAATGTACTGACTAAACATTTGAAATAGTTAGCTAAGTATTTTTTTTTTTTTTAAAGATAATTTTTTTGGGGCTTTTCCCTTTTATTATAGTCACAATAGATAGACAGGAAAGGGGTGGTGATGGCACAGTGGATATGTCACATGCCTTTGGTGCAATAGCCCCGGGTTCGATTCCCACTGCGATACATCAACCAACGTGTCCCTGAACAAGACACTTAACCCCTAGTTGCTCCAGAGGTGTGTGTGACTTCTGATATGTAAGAATTGTAAGTCGCTTTGGATAAAAGCGTCAGCTAAGTGACATGTAATGTCTATATGTAATGTAATGAAAGGGGGAGAGAGATGGGAATGACACACAGCAAAGGGCAGCAGGTCTGATTCGAACCTGTGCTGCTGCAGGACTCATGGGGTGAACGCTGTTACTGGGTGAGCTAGAGGCCGCCGTGTTAGCTACAAGTATTGATGAAACAGTTGTCTGTATTTGATTTTGTTTCCTGCAGATGTTGAGCAGCTGCTGGTGGTTGAAGAAGAGGTTCCCTCTGAGCAGCAGGAGTATAGCTCCAGTGTGGACCAGCAGGAACCAGAGTCCCCCCCACACATTAAAGAGGAACAGGAGAAACTGTGGAGCAGTCAGGAGGGAGAGCAGCTTCAAGGGCTGGAGGAGGCTGATATCACCAGGTTCCCATTCACTCCTGTCCCTCTGAAGAGTGAAGATGATGAAGAGAAAGCTCAGTCCTCACAGCTTCATCAAAGACAAACTCAACACATGACAACAGAAGCTGATGGAGAGGCCTGTGGAGGACCAGAACCAGCCAGGAACTCACATCCACTTTTACAACCTGAGACTGAAGACCAGACTGGAGACTCTTCTGAATCGAAGACTGATGACTGTGCTGATTGGAAGGAGACCAGAGAACCTCAGTCAGCTTTAAACTCTCTAAAACATGATTCAAGATGTAAGAAAACATTCAGCTGCTCTGAGTGTGGGAAAATATTTGTCTCCAAGTCAGATCTTAAGAGACATATGAGAATCCACACAGGAGAGAAACCTTTTAGCTGTTCTGTGTGTGGTAAAGCTTTCTCTGATAATGGAAACCTGAAGAAACACATGATAACTCACACAGGAGAGAAACATTTTAGCTGCTTTGTGTGTGCTAAAGCTTTCTCTGATAATGGAAAATTGAAGAGACACATGATGACTCACACAGGAGAAAAACCTTTTAGCTGCTCAGTCTGTAAGACATCTTTTACACAGAGTGGAACTTTACGGTCACACATAAGAACTCACACAGGAGAAAAACCTTTCAGCTGCTCAGTCTGTAAGAAATCTTTTACTCAGAGTTGGAGTTTACGGTCACACATGGCCGTAGTCCACAAAGGAGAGAAAAGATTCACCTGCAGTGTTTGTAACAAAAGATTGGCCTGGCATTCTGATGTCAAAACACATAAATGTGTTGGTCATATAAACACAGAAGCTGATGTAGAGGACTGTGGAGGACCAGAACCAGCCAGGAACTCACATCTACATCCACTTTTACAACCCGAGACTGAAGACCAGATTGGAGAATCTTCTGATCCTGAGACTGGTTACAGTGCTGATTGGAAAGAGACCAGAGAACCTCAGTCAGATTTAAAATCTCTGAAGCATGATTCCAGATGTAAGAAAACATTCAGCTGCTAATAAGTACTGTCTAAACATTTGATGTAGTTATCTAAAAGTACCGATTAAACAGTTGACATAGTTAGCTAAAAGTACTGACTAAACATGTAAAATAGATAGCTAAAAGTACTGTCTAAACAGTTGAAATAGTAGTTAAAACTATTGACTAAAAGGTAGAAATATTTAGCTAAAAGTAATAGTCAAAACAGTTGAAATAATAACAGTAAAACATGGCGTTGGACGATGATATCGTCGCGGGGGGCAGTAATAACGACAGTAATAACCTAATATACCATCATTACTGAGATTAAACTACATTCTCAGTTATGTTGTGCAATGCAATGAATAGCGCATTCAATAAACGGAAACTAAGTCTTGCAGCGCACATGAACAGATGCGCAATATTAGCTCTCACATAAAATAGCACCCTCGTGAATTAGCCTACTGTTGCTAACGTACAGTCATAAATCCTGCATAACATCGTCCCGTACCTACAGGACCTCAGACTTAGGCCTACTTATGGATGCACGCACGGAGTAGTGTCGACAAACTTAGTCCAACGAGGGGAGAAAGGAAAGTGTGATAGCGTTCCACGTTAACACTTTTTTCTCTCTCACTCGAGACCGCTGTGTCCAACGTTACTAGAAGGTAGAGCGAGCTACAACTGAAAGGGAGAGTATGTATCACTACAGCCAACCCAGTCTGCTCAAAGCGATGGTCCTTTTCACAAATAGGTTGCACGTAAGGGGGGGAAAAAGTAGCTTCCACTCAAGCCTTATGTCTTGTCTTTGTGTCTTTGCTAGTTTAAGACAGACGCACTTGTCAATTTCCCGTCCAGCGCCCGCGACTAGGATTAGTGTGTTTGACAGGGTGGGGGGCGTGGCATCACAATGGTGGCTCTTCATCGTGATGTTGGCCAGCCATCACGATGGCCGACGATATCGTCCATCGGCACAAGCCTACTGTATAAACAGTTGAAATAGCTAGCTAGAAGTACTGATTAAACAGATGAAATAGTAGCCAAAAGTACTGACTAAACAGTTGAAATTGTTCCCTAAATGTACTTACTAAACCGTTGAAGTAGTTAGCTAAAAGTACTTAGCCTCGTGAGACCGTCCTGATCTCGCGAGCTCCAGTTTTCCACTCGCAGATCAGTCTGGCATCTTGAGATAGAGAAAATTTGGAGCCGTTAGCCAAACGACCGGGCCAATCAGTGTTGGTTTTGAGGCGGGTTAGGTGGTGATAGACAGATGATTTATCCAATCAGCTAACCAGTATTTTAAGACAGCGGTGCGGGAACCTGAAATGGTGTCTTTTATTCCTAAATTCTTGTTACAAAAACGGCAAATATCCTTTACCGACATGTTGCTTGCTTGCTGAGCTAACGAGATATGCTTTGCCTGCAGCCGCAGCAGGGGCCGGCTTGTGGTTGTATTTTCATACGCTTCGTGGATCTGATTGGTTGATTTGGCTCGTCTATCACCAACATAGGTGATGGTTCATCCAATCAGCTAACCAGGATTTTCACCCCATCCCAAAAGTTCTCCAACGGAAAGTTCTCAGATGGATATGCCGAGCAAATGCGAAGCAATCATCTGGCGAGTCAGGTTAAAAAGTACTGACTAAACAGTTGAAATAATAGGCTGAAAGTACTGACTAAACGGTTGAAATAGTAACTAAAAGTACTGACTTAAGGACCGTTTGGTATTTATGGAATGGACCACTGGAGGAAAATAGGGGAGGGTCATGTCTTTTTATTCTTTGTTGAGGGGAGGGTAATCCAACATTTTTCAGTCCAGGGGGGAGGGGGGGGGGTCACCCAACTTTTGTATTCATGAAACAGCAAAATTTCAAAGTGGCTTGTTTGGTGCATATTGTTCCATGTAGTTCTCAGTCTCGGCCCTCCTTCACTAACAGATGGGTCTGACCCATGAGTTTGCTGGGTGGCAGGGGGAGCACTGCCCCCCCTGGTGGCTGAAACGGATAATTGCATTGTTTAAAAAAATGAGTGGAATAATTACGTCTGGCATGACCAGATGTTTTATAAATATCTTAAATAACACAAAACAACTAAATGGTGGTAGGTAATACACCTGATTTCATATTCTGCTTTAGTAAAAAAGATATTTCCGGGCTGACGATGGGAGCAGCAGGTCGTAAAAAAAGGAAATGACTGTTGCTAGTCTGGACATCTTACTTTGCCAAGGTTGCAATAAAATCCTAAATGCCACATTTGATGTCGGCTTTCTAATTGATTGTGGGTTTTGTGTAGATTTGGACTTGCATTTATTCCACTTTGTTTAAACGGCAAAGTGGAGGAAGCCTAGTGATGAGTCCATAGCAACCAGTTTGTGTGTTGAATGTTACCCAGAGTGCCTTGCTGAATGGTCTCAATATTTTATTGTTTTATTTCATGTGACTACCACCTTACTAGAGGAGTAACTTAGTATTTGAAGTAATGCAGGAAGTGTGCATTTAGTTTCCATGCTTATTGTGTTTCCACAACAATGTCAGTGAGTAAATCTACTGAAATGGTCACCACACCATAACAGAGGAGTGGGATGCGTCAGATGAAGATGCAGAGGTTTAGCCACGTATGTCATGGCTGTAAAAAAAAAAACAATGGGAACCTGTATATCTTTGCCAAGCGCAAACCATTACAGAAGGTATCGATAAATTGTTGGAGGAGGGTCATGCATTTTTTACAAATCGTTTTGGAGGTTCATTGAACATTTTTTATTGGCAAGGGGAGGGTCATGTCTATTTTGGCTAAAGGTCCCAAAACTCCTCCGGTGGCCCCTGAAATAAATAACGAACAGTCCCTAAACAGTTTGAATAGTTATCAAAGAGTTTTAACTAATCAGTTGAAATAGTATATCAAAGTACTGTCTAAACAGTTGAAATAGTAACTAAAAGTACTGACTGAACAGATGAAATAGTAACTAAAAGTACTGATTAAACAGATGAAATAGTAAGCTTAAAGTACTGACTAAACAGTTGAAATTGTTTGCTAAATGTATCGACTAAACAGTTGAAATAGTTAGCTGAAAGTACAGACTAAATAGTTTAAATTGTTAGCTAAAGGTACTGACTAAACTGTTGAAATAGTTAGATAAAAAAGTACTGTGTAAACAGTTGTCTGTATTTGATTGTGTTTCCTGCAGATGTTGAGCAGCTGTCGGTGGTTAAAGAAGAGGTTCCCCCTGAGCAGCAGGAGTGTAGCTCCAGTGTGGACCAGCAGGAGCCAGAGCCCCACCCACACATTAAAGAGGAACAGGAGGAACTGTGGAGCAGACAGGAGGGAGAACAGCTTCAAGGGCTGGAGGAGGCTGATATCACCAGGTTCCCATTCCCTCCTGTCCCTGTGAAGAGTGAAGATGAAGAGAAAGCTCAGTCCTCACAGCTTCATCAGAGACAGACCCAACATATGGAAACAGAAGCAGATGGAGAGGACTGTGGAGGACCAGAACCAGCCAGGAACTCACATCCACTTTTACAACCAGAGACTGAAGACCAGACTGGAGACTCTTCTGAACCTGAGACTGATGACAGTGCTGATTGGAAGGAGACCAGAGAACCTCAGGCTTTAAACTCTCTGAAACATGATTCAAGATGTAAGAAAACATTCAGCTGCTCCGAGTGTGGGAAAATATTTAGCTACATGTCAGATTTTAAGAGACACATGAGAAGCCACGGAGGAGAGAAACCTTTCAGCTGTTCTGTGTGTGGTAAAGCTTTTACCGAAGGGGGAAACCTGAAGAGACACATGATAACTCACACAGGAGAAAAGCTTTTTAGCTGCTCTGAGTGTGGTAAAGCTTTTACTCAAGGGGGACACCTGAAGAGACACATAAGATCTCACACAGGAGAAAAACCTTTCAGCTGCTCAGTGTGTAAGAGATCTTTTACACAGAGAGGAAGTCTACTGTCACACGTGGCTTTAGTCCACAACGGAGAGAAAAGATTCAGCTGCAGTGTTTGTAACAAAAGATTTGCCTGGCATTCTGAAGTCAAAACACATAAATGTGTTGGTCATATAAACACAGAAGCTGATGGAGAGACTGGAGACTCTTCTGATCCTGAGACTGATGATAGGGTGGATTGGAAGGAGACCAGAGAACCTCAGTCAGCTTTAAACTCTCTGAAATATGATTCAAGACGTAAGAAAACATTCAGCTCCTAATAGTACTGTCTAAACATTTGATATAGTTATGTAAAAGTACTGTCTAAACATTTGATATAGTTATGTAAAAGTACTGTCTAAACAGTTGAAATTCTTAGCTAAAAGTACTGACTAAACAATTGAAATAGTAGCTAAAAGTATTGACTTAACAGTGAGAGCTCATGATAGATGATAAAAATGCTTCACAAGTTAAAGCACAGTTTGATGTGCTGAAATTGTCTGAAAATGCAACTGCATTGCACAAATCTCTGATATCTTTAATCCCATCTGATCAACAAGAAAAACAAAATGCATGGTTCAACAAGCATCACTGAATACAATCAAGGATTTACTGAGGATGTTAAAGTTAGGCTTCCAGAAACCAGCAGGCTTCTTTCAAAGCTAACTCCTGATATTGAATGTCACCAGGAAGCTCTGTCAGTTTAAGAAAGTGGGATTCATGAGGCTGTGAAAAAGGGACAAGAGCATCTATCTTCTCAACATGATGACCAGGATGACATGTTGCCATTATTAGGGCCTGAGCGCCGACAGCAGCGAAGGCCCTATTGAAACTGAAGGAATTATTTTCCTGGCAAATGAATTGCCTTTTTGACGGGCTTAACATATTCAAAAACTCACCAAAATTGGCGGTTGCATCACGTCTGGGGAAAATTTACGTATTTTAAGGGTTTCGGGAATAGGTGCACAAAAATGACTGCCAAGCGCCCCCTACAAAGTTAAAGAAATAGAGCCCCTGCAGTGCGTTTAACGTAGACTCGACACGAAACTTGGTAAACATATGTAACATGCCAAGATGTACAAAAAACGTCATTGGAGCCATAACCTAAACCCAACAGGAAGTCCGCAATTTTGAATTGAAAGTTCGAAATTACTGCGATTTTGGCCATTTCCACATGTCGTACTTTAATGAACTCCTCCTAGAGATTTCATCCGATCAACTTCAAACTCGGTCTGTGCCATCTTAAGACGTGAAAGATGAAAAGTTGTTAAAAGAAAAACTTTTCGTTATAGGGTGTGGCCGTGGCGGGGTGGCCATTTTGTGCGTTTCGCCGCCGAAACAGGAAGTGGGTGTAACTCGAGAGTACGTTGTCCAACTGGCCGAAACTTTTCAGGATTCATAAGAGTCCAACCTTGAGGACAAATAAAGGATGATATTTACTTAAAGTCATAGCGACCCCTAGTGGCAACAGGAAGTAGGCCTAAAAGTCAAGGTGCTATACTTTAACGAACTCCTCCTAGAGATTTCATCCAGTGGACTTCAAACTTGGGGTGTTTCTCAATACGGGCGTTTCTCAAAGAATGCAAACTACGGACTTGTGTTCTTGGGGAGAACGTTCTTGCTGGTTGTTCTTGGAAGAATTAACTCACAAGTTCACAAGCACAGAAAACGCTGTTAACAGTTTTGAGACGATGCGTTCTTCCTGTTACTGCTCAACACCCCCAGAACAGAGGCTACCTGCAAGGCTCCAAAATAACACATAGATATAAAAACCACAAAAATCTAACCACTTTATATTAAAACAATCTCCGGACAAGAAAACCTCATAATGCTACAACTATTGCAATAATATTGAAAAAAAAAACTAATTGAGCTTTAATTTTATTGTTTATGGTTTAGCTCAAACACCCCTTACTTATTCAAAAGAGTGGAACGCGATCCCTACTATTATTAGCATATAAGTTTAAGTCAGTTTAAATTAAACAAATAAATAGGCATATGCAATGGTGTGTCCTATGTGTTCCTATTAGTGTTGTGTGGAATTATCATTTCTATATTATTGTAGTGCACTGTATATGCCCAGGAAGATGGAAATTAGAAATTCAAATTACAAAGGTTGGTGTCTCCCCTTTAGTCTACATAACATGTCATAGCATGTTACCACTTTATGTACAACTGTTCATTTATCATAAAGACTGAAACTCAACTTCTAATAAATCAGAAAACAAATGCACCAAAAATATGAACGAACTACAAAATATAATATAGGCTATAGCATATGGCCTAATTTAAACAAGTCTCCCGAAAAGAAACGGGTGTATCTCATAGACTAATATACAGTCTATCTATGGTATATCTCTCCTCTGTGTGTGTGTGTGTGTGTGTGTGTGCTTGTTGAGTTTAACTCCGAAAAGACAGTTAACCACATGTGTTGTGATATTAACACAAACGATCCGAAACGGCGAAATAAAAGCCTCTTATTTACGGGACCGGTCTAAAAGACCTCCGGGGTCTTACACCGGGATCTCCGAGTGTGACTGTCTCGACTAAGAACTCTATATATATATATATTTATATATATATATATGAGTTCTTAGTCGAGCCTGCCACTTATCAGACAATCAAAAGGAAAAAAGAAAGGGGGCTACACAATAGCCAATCAGAAAATAGCTCTGTGTCTGTCAGACGGTCTGATATTTACCGTATCAGCAGAGCAATCACGTAATGCACCGCAGACTACGGTGCAGGTGGATTATATTCTGAAATATAGTGACTTTATTCTCGTAATAGCCTAGTTTTTTTTAGGTACTTTATTTTTCTCAAAATGTCATGACTCCTCCAAATCTCAGAGAACATATATATTTTGAATGTGCACAAAGTTTTGAACATGGGCAGAAATCTTGCTCAAAACACATAAAATGAAATGAAATGATTGTAATGAAATATTACAGTCCAGGGGTGTATTAATTCATTAAAATGAAATTATCATTGAGGTGAATAATTGTCATATGCACATTTAAGGAGGTTACTTCCTCAACAAAAGATGTCACTCTTGCCTGTCCTTAAAACTTAAGAGCCCTGAGTAAACGCTGAACTGAGCTGTGTGTTTTCAGTGTTAAACACAGCTGCAGGTATTCATGTACGACTGTTGTTGGTGATACAGAGGTGGAAGACTTACTCAGATCGTGTATTAAAAGTAGAAAAAACAGTGTTGTAGAATTACAAATTACTTGTCAGTTACAAGTCCTGAATTCAACATTGTCCTTAAATAATAGTAAAAAAAATATTAAAATATACTGTACTTAAAGTACCAAAAGTAAAAGTGCTCTTATGCAGTGTAATTATCTTATTTTATTGGATTATCTTAATAAATTGTATTAAATGACTGATACATTAAATACAATGTGTTATTTATTTAATTCAAGTAGCCTACTTGTACAAAATTATTTTCTAGGTTTTGAAATTTATACAGATTTGACATTTTCCCCTCATACTTCTGTCAGAATGGGTACGAAGTTGGCATTGAATTTCATTTGAAATTGTATTAAAAAGGTGTTAAAAAGCCTTGAATTTAAGTTGGAGGATCCTGGGGGTACCCTGTAATTTTATTTGAAACTGTTTTTAAGTAGGATAGGGCTTATGAAGGAATGTTTCTAATGTTTTTAATTATTTATTAATCACTATAGTAGTTGGTCAGCACCGAGAACTGAGTTCTTATTTCGTTCCCCTCATCCGTGTTGTGAGATTGACAAATAAAGTATCTATCTAAAAGCAAATGTTTAAAGGACCTCTGGATCAGGTGTGGGGAGTGCTGCTTCTCAGCAATCTAATAGCATCCGTAGGCGGATGGGTAAAACACAGGACTTTCACCTGGGAGAGCAGGGTTCGCGCCCCGTGTGTGGCGATTTTTCGGCCGTTTTTTGTCTTTTTTTTTTTAAAGTTTTTTTTTTAATAAGCCTTACCCAATGTTTCTTTCCTAAACCCAACCATTTGTTGTTGTCGTAAGCCTGTTTTTGTCGTTATTTTCCGTGTTTTTGTCACTGTTTTGTTACTGAAGCCTTTCCCTGTGTTCTTTTCCTAAAGTCAACCATTTTTTTTTTTTTGTTAAGAGGCGTGTGACGTTGTTCTCGCGATATTACGTTGCGTTCTCGCGATAACGCGCAACGTGGCCAGGCCACGTGGTGGGTATGTTTACATCAGCTGTATACAGCGTGTATCATACACGTGGATAGCTGAAAATGGCGTACAATAACACGCCATTTGGCTTTATGAAAGTGGCGTACATATTTACGCAAAGTCATGATGCCATGTTGCAGTCAAAGACAAATCTAGGAGAGGTCAAAGGACAGTGGAAACCTGTGCCTTTTTGGACCAGGGCAGTTCAGCATCCTTCTGCACAATGGGTCTGGCTGGATTGGACAGTGGCTGGTACTGTGAAATGCCAGATATCTTCACACAAAGTAGGATGCCTGTGAATAGGAGTAACATCCCACAACAGAAAGATCTGCATACATGGCCTCATATGACACGTGTACTTGCCTGAGATAGATGCAGATGTGGAGCTTTTGATAGGCATTAATGTGCCCAGAGCTTGGAACCACTTGAAGTCATCCAGAGTGTGGATGAAGGGCTGTATGCCATCAAGACTATGCTTGGTTGGACGGTAAATGGACCACTTGGTGGAGAATATTTTGATGGACCTTTGTATCAGTCTGCAGTTACCATCAACAGAATTCCTGATGTGACACTTGATGAACTCTGGAAACAACAGTTCAAAACAGACTTTCCAGAAGGCAGTCAGGAGAAACAGCCAGGACTTTAAAGGGAAGACTGCATGTTCTTGGAAATGGCTAATGATACTGTGAAACTAGTTGATGGCCATTACAGTATTGCTTTACCTCTAAAAGACAGAAAGATAGGCATGCCTAACAACCGTAAGATTGCAGAACAACACATCCTTAACCTAAAGAGAAGGTTTATCAGAGATGCATTATTCCACAAGGACTATACTGCTTTCATGAATAACCTTGTATCCAGTGGAGATGCAGAGAGAGTGCCAACCACAGATCTGGAACACAGTAACGGAAAGGTTTGGTATATCCTACATATACATGTATACCATCCGAAAAAAGGAAAGATCTGAGTTGTCTTTGATTGTGCAGCGTCATTTTAAAGTGCATGACTCAACGCACAACTCCTGAATGGTCCTGTTCTGACTGGTACGTTAATTGGTGTCCTGACCCGATTCAGGAAAGAGCCTGTTGTTTGTGATGTCTGACATTGAGGCGATCTTTCACCAAGTTCAAGTTCCAGAGGAGGACGCAAACCTGTTGAGATTTCTTTGGTGGTCCAGTGGAGACTTCCATCAGTGTATGGAGGAGCACAGGATGGTTTTACCATTTGTTTGGGGTAACTTCAACTCCAAGCTGAGCTAACTTTGCTCTCCGAAAGTGCGCTTAAGACAACAAAGACTTCTTCAGCCAGCAAGTGTTTGAGACCATCATGTACAGTTTTTTTATGTGGATCACTGCCTTGCTTTTGTGGCCTCAGAACAGGATGCTATATCCCTCTATAAAGACCTTAAAACTATCTGTGCTAAAGGCGGCTTTCGTCTAACAAAATGGATAAGCAACAGTTGCAATGTGTTGGCTTTAATACCTGAGGAAGAGAGAGCAGGAAGGAAGTCAAATACCTTGATTTGGACCATGACTCACTACCTGTTGAGAGAGCACTGGGAGTGCGTGGGTGTATCCAGTCTGACACCTTTAAGTTCAGCATAACCCTTTAGGAGAGACCATTGACCCGCAGAGGGATCCATTCAATTTTCAAATTTTTCTATGACCCTCTGGGGATCCTGGCTCCTGTGGTTTTTACAGCTAAAAGGATTCTTCAGGACCTGTGCCAGAACCGATCAGACGATGTTTAAAACCACTGAACTTTGGAGAAGCAACCACTGCTCAGATGCATAATTTTGCCGATGCAAGTGAGGACGGATACGGTACAGTTACCTATCTGCAGATGAGCAATTAACACTCTCAGACACAGCTCCTTCATAATGAGAAAATCCAGGGTGGTTGCTTTAAAGCCTGTTACAATACCACGCATGGCGCTGACAGCTGCTGTTGTAGCAGCTCGCATGGACAAACTGTGGAGAAATGAGCTAAGACTACAACACTTTTCTGGACAGACAGTACCTCTGTATTAAAATACATTAAGAATGAAACTTCAAGATTTCGAATCTTTGTGGCCAACAGGGTCTCAGAGATTCTCGAGGTTTCTAACTTGTCTCAATGGAGATATGTGAACACTGCACACAATCCTGCAGACCTTGCCTCCAGAGGTGTGAGGGCGGAGCCATTCCTAAAGAATGAAACTTGAATATTTGGTCCCTCATTTCTCTTGCAATCAGAAGAAGACTGTCCTGTTAACCCAGACATGTTGCAAGAATTTCTACCTGTAGACTTTGAGGTCAAGATCTCCACTGCAATTGAAGTTTCTACAGTCAAGGACAAAGATGATGCAGTGACATGTTTGATCAAGCACACCTTGTCTTGGACCCATCTAACGAGAGTGATGGGCTGGATCCTAATATGGAAGGCTTTCCTTATGAATCTCAGGAAGAAGGACATAAGCTCTGGGATGGTTATCTCTCATTGGGAGAGATCAAAGAAGCCGAAATTAAAATAATCATGTTCTCAGAAGAGTTCTGCCTCCAAAAGGGAGAAGGTGTGAAAAGAAACAGCCATATATATAAGCTCAATCCAATACTAGAAGATGGTGTGTTAAGAGTTGGAGGACGGCTGAGTAAGGCTGCCATGCCTGAAGAGTCAAAACATCCTGCCATACTAGCTAAATACCTTCATGTCTCTGATCTCATCGTACAACATATTCATCACGAGGTTGGCCATGGAGGTAGAAATCATATGTTGTCAAGGCTACGCCAGAGATACTGGATCCCTGGTGCCAATGGTTTAATAAGAAAAGTTCTGGCAAGATGTGTCGTCTGTCGTTGACTACATTGAGCTGTAGGTCAACAGCATAAAGACAGAGTTTCTTTGGTAGAACCTCCCTTCAGTCATTCTTGCATTAATGCCCTACGACGCTTCATTGCAAGAGCTACATTCAGACAACGGCACCAACTTGTCGACACAGAGCGAGAGTTGAGACGAGCCATTGAAAGGTGGAACCTGGAAACGATCAATGATGTGCTCTTGTTGAAAGGAATAAAATGGACCTTGAACCCTCCCACTGGATCGCATCATGGAGGAGCATTGGCGAGAGTGATCCATTCTGTCAGAGAGATTCTTAACTCTACTTTGAGGACACAAAGTCTGGATGAGGAAGCACTCCACACAGTGCTGTGTGAAGTTGAATCAATCCTGAACAGTAGACCTATCACAAAGGAATCCACAGATCTAAACGACTTGGAAGCATTAACACCTAACCACCTTCTGCTGCTCAAAACTAAACCATGTTTACCAACTGGACTGTTTCAGAAAGAGGACATGTACAGTATGCACAGCGAAGATGGAAGCAAGTCCAATACCTGGCTGACCTGTTTTGGAAAAGGTGGAGTAAGGAGTACTTACCACAACTGCAGGAACGACAGAAATGGACAAAAATCAAGCAGAATTTCATTTCTGGAGACACCATACCAGTGGTGGATGATTCTGAACCCTGCAACTCCTGGATCATCGGAAGGATAACAGAAGTGGTTCCAGACAGAAGAGGACTCATGTGACAAGTCTGGATCAAGACCCAAACCAGCTGTATATGCAGGCCTGTAACCAAGATCTGTCTTCTTCAGGAGTCAGCTGTTTCCTCATTGCTGTACTTTGATAACTTGACTTTTGACTGATTTGACTGGACTATGTTTTTACTTTTTGCTTCTGAGAGAAGACAGAAGATTGGATAATTTTTTTGTATGATGGACTATGAATATTTTTTTGTGTATACCCCTGCATGTGTAATATACAGTACAGGCCAAAAGTTTGGACACACCTTCTCATTCAATGCATTTACTTTATTTTCATGACTATTTACATTGTAGATTCTCACTGAAGGCATCAAAACTATGAATGAACACATATGGAATTATGTACTAAATTATGTAAAAGTGTGAAATAACTGAAAACATGTCTTATATTTTAGATTATTCAAAGTAGCTACCCTTTGCTTTTTTTGATAACTTCAAACCCTTGGTGTTCTCTCAATGAGCTTCATGAGGTAGTCACCTGAAATGGTTTTCACTTCACAGGTGTGCTTTGTCAGGGTTAATTAGTGGAATTGTATCCCTTATTAATAAAAAAAGCAAAGGGTGGCTACTTTGAAGAATCTAAAATATAAGACATGTTTTCAGTTATTTCACACTTTTTTGTTAAGTACATAATTCCATATTTGTTCATTCATAGTTTTGATGCCTTCAGTGAGAATCTACAATGTAAAAGGTCATGAAAATAAAAGGAAACTCATTTGAATGAGAAAGTGTGTCCAAACTTTTGGCCTGTACTGTATGTTATAATTACTTTGTATTAACTGTAATAATTAGGGGCCAGAATGTAAGAGCCTGGTGTAGTTCTATTATTTTGAAAGGACATGTACGGTAATCAAGACACCTGGTGGGGGCGGAGGAAGCAAAACTAAATAAACTAAAACTAAAATGATGTGCTTCTCCAAATCAAGGAACACCGACGATGCTTGTCAGATTGTTACTCTAGATGAGAGAGTAATTAAACGAGTGTCAGTCTACAAATATCTTGGCTTCTTCTTAGAAGAAAGTTTGTCCTTCAAGCAGTATATAGAGTGTCTAACAAAAAAACTTAGAGTGAAGTTGGGTTTCTATTATAGAAACAAAGGCTGTTTCTCTTTTAGTGCGAGAAAAACACTTATTCAAGCAACATTTCTGTCCATGCTGGATTATGGTGATATTGTATACATTGCATGCAAATCAATGTTCTCTGAAAATGCTGGACTCCGTATACCATGCAGCACTAAGATTTGTAACTAATTCTAGTTTTCGTACTCATCACTGTAACTTGTATGAGAGTGTTAGTTGGCCTTGCACAGTCGCAGGTTGGAGCATTGGTATATTTTTCTTTTTAAGGCCATACTGTGTAAACTGCCTCCTTCCTTATGTTCTCTCCTGACTCCTAAAGTCACTACCGGGAAATATACTGTAATCATCGATCATATGGGCAAATCATGTATGACATTCCCCGAACACGAATTGTTTTCGGTGAAAGTGCCTTTACATTTTTTGCACACTCATCCTGGTATAAACTGCAGAATCATCTTAAATTAGAATACCTACGAACATTGATACAGTTTAAAATTAGGATAAAGGATTATATAAGTACTAAATGCACATGTGCTGCTACTGGGCGCTGCTGGTGATTATGTGGAGATGATGTTAATTTGCCAACTGTTTTCTTTTTCTTTTTTTTTGTTGTACATTTTAAATATGGAACTTTTGTACTGCTGTCTTGGCCAGGACTCACTTGAAAAAGTGATTCTGAATCTCAATGGGATTTCTCCTGGTTAAATAAAGGTTAATACAAAATAATACAAAATAATTAATATTATCTGTTAACCGGTTTTGTGTCTAAATGAGGGGGTGAATGGGGGAAGTCTCATTATTTGCTGACCGCTGTTTTTCACACTTTTCTAAATGCTGTTTATGTCTTTTGGACATAACTTCATATGCCAATAACACAATTATGGGATGTATTGAAAGCAGAACCTTGTTAGTGTAAATAAATCTGGAATCCGTGATCATTAAGCGCATCTGGCAAGTTATTCCCCTACTCAGCCTCTCGGTGGCTAAAATCTCAGATTCTCAGAGTCTCAGATTGCCACCTACAATGGTCAACAGTGCTAACACAGATAGTGGGATTACTCCCTAGTTAGCTAAAAGTACTGACAAAACAGTTGAAATAGTTAGCTAAAAGTAATGTTGAAACGGTTGGAATAGTTCGCTAAAAGTAATTACTAAACAGTTGTCTCTATTTGATTTTGTTTCCTGCAGATGTGCAGCAGCTGTCGGTGGTTAAAGAAGAGGTTCCCCCTGAGCAGCAGGAGTGTAGCTCCAGTGTGGACCAGCAGGAGCCAGAATCCCCCCCACATATTGAAGAGGAACTGTGGAGCAGTCAGGAGAGAGAGCAGCTTCAAGGGCTGGAGGAGGCTGATATCACCAAGTTCTCATTCACCCCTGTCCCTGTGAAGAGTGAAGATGATGAAGAGAAAGCTCAGTCCTCACAGCTTCATCAAAGAAAAACTCAACACATGGGAACAGAAGCTCATGGAGAGGACTGTGGAGGACCAGAACCAGCCAGGAACTCACATCCACATCCACTTTTACAACCAGAGACTGAAGAACGGACTGTAAACTCTTCTGAACCTGAGACGGATGGCAGTGCTGATTGGAAGGAGACCAGAGAACCTCAGTCAGCTTTAAACTCTCTGAAACATGATTCAGGACTTAAGAAAACATTCAGCTGCTCTGAGTGTGGGACAAGATTTGGCCTCAAGTCAAATCTGAAGCAACACATGAGAACTCACACAGGAGAAAAACCTTTCAGATGCTCAGTCTGTAAGAAAGATTTTACACACAGTGGAACTTTACGGTCACACATGAGAACTCACACAGGAGAAAAACCTTTTAGCTGCTCAGTTTGTAAAAAATCTTTTACACAGAGAGGGAATTTACAGTCACACATGGTAGTCCACACAGGAGAAAAACCATTTAGCTGCTCTGAGTGTGGTAAAACTTTTACTGAAAGGGGACACCTGAAAAAACACGTAAGAATCCACACAGGAGAAAAACCTTTTAACTGCTCAGTCTGTAAAAAATCTTTTACACAGAGGGATAATTTACAGAAACACATAAGAACTCACACAGGAGAGAAACCTTTTAGCTGTTCAGTCTGTAAAAAATCTTTTACACAGAGAGGAGATTTACAGAAACACATAAGAGTCCACACAAGAGAGAAACCATTCAGCTGCTCACTTTGTAAAAAATCGTATACACAGAGTTGGAGTTTACGGTCACACATGACAGTCCACACAGGAGAAAAGCCTTTCAGCTGCAGTGTTTGTAATAAATATTTTACACATAGTGGAAATTTACAGAAACACATTAGAACTCACACAGGAGAAAAACCTTTCAGCTGCTCAGTCTGTAAGAAATCTTTTACACGGAGTGGAAATTTACGGGCACACGTGGCTTTAGTCCACACAGGAGAGAAAAGATTCAGCTGCGGTGTTTGTAACAAAAGATTTTCCCGGCATTCTCATGTCAAAACACATAAATGTGTTGGTCCGATGGAAACGGGAGCTGATGGAGAGGATTGTGGAGGACGAGAACCAGCCAGGAACTCACATCCACTTTTACAACCAGAGACTGAAGAACAGACTGGAGACTCTTCTGAACCTGAGAATGATGACAGAGCTTATTTGTTGGAGACCAGAGAACCTTTAAACCATCTGAAACATGATGCAAGATGTAAGAAAACATTCAGCTGCTCTGAGTGTGGGAGGAGATTTGGCCAAATGGGAAATCTGAAGCAGCTCTTAGTACCGACTAAACAGTTGAAATAGTTAGCTAAAGTACTGTCGAAACAGTTGAAATAGCTAAAAATACTGATTAAATAATTGAAATAGTATCTAAAAGCACTGACTAAACAGTTGGAATAGTTAAAAGTTCTGACTAAACCGTTGAAATAGTAAACACCTGAAATAGTTTTTTAAAAGTACTGACTAAACAGTAAGTTGTTATTGCAGGAAGGTGTTGACTGTCGTCGGTAGATTGGCAGGTCTAACCTGCACATGCTCCAGTCCACAATGATAGCAGTTTAGTCTAAGATGAGCTAATAGCTAATACATTCATGAAGATACGAGTGTGTACACGTTTCACCGGGGAGATGGTAGAGCCTGGGAGCAGCAGCTAACTAACGTGGCTAAACGTGCTAACACTGTCAACAGTGCTAACAAAGCTAGCAGGATTACTCCCTAATTAGCTAAAAGTACTGACTAAACATACTTAGCTACAAGTATTTGTTACTTATTTTTTATTTTGAATATTCTTCAGATCTCCTTTTACAGCTGTTACTTCCACTCTGAAACAATATCCTTTATAAGGGGTCATAACATTCACACACTCTTACATATATGTAAAAGTCCACAGGAGAACATCGTCCAGAAATACAAGGAACAAAAGAAATAAAAAATATTTAACAACATTAAAAAAAAAACGATGTGAACAAACAACTTAAAACAAAACATGGGTTGTATACAGGTTCACCTGGCAGATATAATCAGAGTTTAGTTCTAACGGTCCTCCATCACCGTCATTAATGGTGCCCAACTTTCAATGAAAAGTTCCCTCTGTAATCTCAACGAATGTGTATTTTTTTTCATAGTGTAAATATTTCTTAAAATTGTTAGCCATTCAGCTTGGATTGGCGACTCCTTTTTAAGCCATTTTATTTTAATTGTTTTCTTCTCTCTTCTTCTCGCTGCTACCAGTAGTATCTGTAATAAATACATCTTTTTCCTACTGTGTATCACAACTGGTTTTATCCCTAGAATTGCTATCAGAGGGTCTCTTAGCAGTTCAACACTTCAATTCAATACTTTATCTAAACTAATCTTTTGTCATTGAAGCAATTATTCTTTTATTATTGGTTTCCTCATATGATCTCCACCCTGAATTTTTTAGCTACAAGTATTGACTTAACAGTTGTCTGTTTTTGATTCTGTTTCCTGCAGATGTTGAGCAGCTGTCGGTGGTTAAAGAAGAGGTTCCCCCTGAGCAGCAGGAGTGTAGCTCCAGTTTGGATCATCAAGAGCCAGGGTCCTCCCCACACATTAAAGAGGAACAGGAGGAACTGTGGAGCAGTCAGGAGGAAGAGCAGCTTCAAGGGCTGGAGGAGGCTGATATCACCAAGTTCCCATTCACTCCTGTCTCTGTGAAGAGTGAAGATGATGAAGAGAAAGCTCAGTCCTCACAGCTTCATCAAAGAAAAATTGAATACATGAAAAGAGTAGCTGATGGAGAGGCCTGTGGAGGATCAGAACCAGCCAGGAACTCAGATTCACATCCACTTTTACAACCAGAGACTGAAGACCAGACTGGAGACTCTTCTGATCCTGAGACTGATGACAGTGCTGATTGGAAGGAGACCAGGGAAGCTCAGTCAGTTTTAAACTCTCTGAAACATGATTCAATATGTAAGAAAACATTCAGCTGCTCTGAGTGTGGGAAACGATTTGGCCGCAGGTCAAATCTGAAGCAACACATGATAATTCATACAGGAGAAAAACCTTTCAGCTGCTCAATTTGTGATAAACGATTTGTCTTTAAGTCATCTTTGAAGACACACATGAAAACTCACACAGGAGAAAGACCTTTTAGCTGCTCTGAGTGTCAGAAGAAATTTGGCCGCAAGTCAAATCTGGAAGATCACATTATAACTCATACAGGAGAGAAACCTTTTAGCTGCTCAGTTTGTGATAAAAGATATCGCCGCAAGTCATGTCTTAAAAAACACATGTTAACTCATACACGGGAAAAACCTCAGCTCAGTCTGTAAGAAATCTTTTGCACAGAAAGATTGAAAGATGTATAGAAAATGTATAGAAACACAATTTATATGGGAAATAAAATATATAGCTGCCCAGTGTGAGTGTTTAAAGATTTATACAGAAGACATAACTGACACACCACATGGCAGTTCACAAACACTACAATACAGTACACTGCTCGAAATTATTTTGCACAACAGTTTTAAAGCATTTTATAGGTTGTAAAGTACTGAAAATGGTCATTTGCTGAATTTGCAGTAATAGGAGGTCATATGTACTGAAATCAAAAGCTATTTCAATCAAACACATCTTAACAGGGCAAGTTACATGTTAACATAGGACCCTTTCTTTGATATCACCTTCACAATTCTTGCATCCATTGAACTTAAGAGTTTATGGAGAGTTTCTGCTTGAATGTCTTTGCAGGATGTCAGAATATCCTCCCAGAGCTGCTGTTTTGATGTGAACTGCCTCCCACCCTCATAGATCTTTTGCTTGAGGATGCTCCATAGCAGCCTATGACACAGAGGTATTCTTAGTAGCATGAGATGGTGCATTGTCATGCATGAAGATGATTTTTCTACCGAAGGCACAGTTCTTCTTTTTGTCCCATGGAAGAAAGCGGTCAGTCAGAAACTCTACATACTTTGCCGAGGTCATTTTCACACATTCAGGGACCCTAAAGGGGCCTACCAGCTCTCTCCCCATGATTCCACACCAAAAGAATTGTGCAAAACATGACTCTGCCACCTCCTTGCTGACGTCGCAGCCTTATTGGGACATGGTGGTCATCCACTACTCCATCCATCTGGACCATCCAGGGTTGCACGGCACTCATCAGTAAACAAGACTGTTTGAAAATTTGTCTTCATGTATTTCTGGGCCCACTGCAACCGTTTCTGCTTGTGAGTATTTGTTAGGAGTAGCAGAAAAGTAGGTTTATGCACAACTGCAAGCTTCTGGAGGATCCTACACCTTGAGGTTCACGGGCCAGCAGCTTCAAATACCTGTTTGCTGCTTTGTAATGGCATTTTATCAGCTGCTCTCTTAGTCCGATTAATTGGTTTGGCAGAAACCTTCCACATTATGCCTTTATCTGCACAAACCCGTGTGTGCTCTGAATCAGCCACAAATCTCTTCATGTAACTTGCCCTGTTAAGATGTGTTTGATTTAAATAGCTTTTGATTTCAGTAAATATGACATCCTATTACTGCAAATTCAGCAAATGACAATTTTCAGTTCTTTACAACCTATACAATTCTCTGTTGTGCATAATAATTTGGAACCATGTATTTTGAGTTTTTTTATTTTTGAAAAAATACAGTTTTCATTGGGTGGTTCAATGAAATTCGACTTATACCCTAATGGTTAGTGACTTGAACATTTTATATATATATTATATAATTTGCATTATTAATGTGACTATTATCGCCACTGTTCATCACACCCCCAACCGGCCCGTCAGACACCGCCTACCAAGAGCCTGGGTCTGTCTGAGGTTTCTTCCCAAGAGGGAGTTTTTCCTCGCCACTGTCGCACTGCTTGCTCTTGAGGGAATTACTGTAATTGTTGGAATTGTTGGTTGCTTTGTAAATTATAGAGTGTTGTCTAGACCTACTCTATCTGTAAAGTGTCTTGAGATAACCTATGTTATGATTTGATACTATAAATAAAATTGAATTGAATTGAATTGAATTGACTATTTAGGAAAATCAGTGTAAAATATAATTTGCATAATAATTTGGAACACAGTGTATACTTAAGAAACAGCACACAAAATTTAAAGTGCTCTTCTCAAAAAGTAAACATGTTGTTTGAGGTCCCACAGAGGTCAATCCTTGGCCGTCTTTGTTTTTAAGATAACTGACCTAGCGTCTGTCTCCCAAACTGTGTTGAGTGAAATGAAAATGAACCGTAATTAGTTGGTTCAATTCAAAGTGTTTCCTTCTTTATTAAACTTCTTTTCAGTTCTTTTTGCACAAGAGATAACTGAGTGATACATTTATAGAGGACTTCATCTTAAATGCCTCTACTTGTATTGACTCTTGTGTGCTGTTGTAGCTTTTACAATAATGTGAAGACATATAACTCAGCCACATACAAGTGAAATGTTTCCACACACTTCTGAAAGACTTTTATTTACACTACTGAAACGCTGTCATATACACTATTGTAACATTTCCAACAGTGTGTAAGAGTGTTTCATTATTACGGTAATGTGATGACATATAACTCCGACACACACGAGTGAAATGCTCTCACACTCATACTTTACTGAAACAAATTTCACTTTTAATAGTGTATATGCCAACATTTCAGTAGTGTGTATGAGAGTGTTAGGCCAGTGACTAGGCATTTTCTTGATGCCATGGAAAGACAAGACTATACCCTGTACAGAAAACCCTGTGTGAGCTTTTATATTTTTGCAAAAGCATTGTTGAAGTGAGCCTGAGATCGGAGACTTTAACCGCCAACGACGGCTTCTTTATGATTGCTGTGCGCATGATAATAAATGAATAACATTGATCAAGATATATTACTTGCTGAAAATGAGTTGCTGAACCAAAATCTTCTAGCAGGTTCCAATTTTAAATCTGAGGATAATGGACTGGAGTTGAGAAAAATGTCTCCATATTTCAATGAGAATAGTTTCTGTTCTGCTTAGAGGGATTCTTAAAATAAACTTTCATGTAACTTGAATCCAGTTAATTAGGCTGCATGAAAGTAAGTGAAAATAGTAAATGGATTTCCTGCAGAAAATGTGTGTGATTGCTGAAAGATGAAAAGCTAAACTGGATTGATGTCTGAAATGTAAAAGAAGGAGGTGAAGTAGTAAGAATACTTGAAAACAGTGGTACCATGGGTGGGTCAAAGTAGTTGAAGTTTGACAGATTATTATAATTGTATATGACAATAAACTATCAAATAAAAACATGAACATTAACCCGCCAGCAATGGCGAAAAAGCACTTTTTGTTTAAAAGATTGCAAATGATAAAACCCTTACCCTAGAATTAAGCTGTAAAAACTAGTGCTGTCAGTTAAAAGCGTTATTAACGGCGTTAACGCAAACCCATTTTAAAGGTATACATTTTTTTATCACGAGATTAACGTTATTTTTGGCCTAGCAAACTTTGTAGTTTTTTTCATGCTGTTGCAACAACTAGTTGGAAACGTTAGAAAAACTACAACACCACACCGGATCTAGCTAGACCAGAAACACAACAACAGGCACGCCACACACACTTGTTTGGGCTTGTGAGCTGGCCAAAGAGTAGCAGGCTAACGGTAGTTTTTGAGTGGATGGCGAGCGCCAGACCCCAAAATGGATGCCAATAAGATTCTGAATGGAAAGTTTACTTTTAAAGAGTTGCCAAATGGTTCCATTGACAAGACAAAAGTTATCTGTGTGTTTTGTCGTTGTGAACTGAGCTATCATTGCAGGACGTCCAGTCTGAAATACCACTTGATGGCCAAGCACACAGCTGATGCAATTCTCCGCCCCCCTCGTCAAAGCCAGGCGACAAAAGCACAAAGCAAGCCGATCCACTTTTCCATGTTGAAAAGAGCATTAAAATGAGAAAAAATAATGGGACAAAAAGAAATCAAGGGACATTCAGAATGGATAAAAATGCGCGATTAATTGTGATTAATTGCAAGTTAACTATGACATTAATGCGATTAATCGCAATAGTTTGACAGAACTAGTGAAAACCAAATTGTTTGTCGGATTCTCAAAATTATGACGGTCCCTGAATGTGCCTCGCTGTTATCGGCTGTAAAAATTCGCTGTAAATGTTGAGCAATGTTAAGCCAAAAAAGCACCCAGTGAATAAAAAACTTGCATTGAACATTCCCTTCTTTAGAAAATAAATGTCAAAAATCAACCATTTGCATGATCAAGAAGCTGTAAAATGCATAAAATCCGGAGTCTTCTAACATACAAAAGACACAAGAGATTTGTTTATTGTGAGGCCAAACTGACTGAGACAAGCACCAAAACACAGCGCAGCCTACTGGTGAACAGTGGTAGAAGAAGTATTCAGATCTTTTACTGCAAAAAAAAATACTAAAACTACACTGCAATAAGTCCTGCATTGAAAATGTTACTTTATTAAAAGTACATAAGTATCATCAGGAAAATGTAGTTTAAGTATTAAAAGTAATCTATGCAAAACTAGTAATTAAAGCTGTTATAATCCAACACTGGTGTTACCTTTGAAAAAATTTAACTAATAGGCTCTATGCACGTATCACTTCCGCATTGGCGTAAGGATGTTTGGTCATTTCCGGTTACTGGAAGAAAACATTTGACAGTGAGTAGACCGTTATGATCGCTGAGATGAAGTATGCTAACGCTAGCTAGCCTGTGCTAGAAGTCTTGCGTTGGTGTTTTAGGTCATGATTCCGTCCTGCTTCAGGTTAATCATGCTTTAAATAAAGTTGAATCATGTGTATATACCTCTCACTTGTGTGTTTGTACTTTTCTGAAAGTATCCGGTAAAAACAGGGCTACAAATGAGATCTCTGTGAGAGCCCATTTCTACCGCTCAATGAAGAAACTAAAGCCACCACACCAGCTGAGAGTAGGCATAGATTAAGTGACACATTCAAAGTTCTGTTGAACTTGTTCAAGGTTCCGTTCAACACAAGTTTTACTCTTTTAACGTTCCCACATTTCAGCTTTGATTACCATTGCTAAGAGAACACCTTTGTGGTTTTCACGATAGCTGAACAGTGGTAGCCTAATACAAAACAGGGTAGCTGACTGGGAATTGCCATGCTTTGTTGTTGGGTCTGTTGTAAACAAATTGGAGTTTGGTTTAAAATGCAAACAATAATGAGATTACTACTATTGCCTGACTTGATGACTGCGAAGACAGTAAAATAGTCCACTCAGCTATTCTTCAAACTGCTGATGTTCAATTCAATTAAATATTATTTATAGTATCAAATCATAACAAGAGTTATCTCGAGACACTTTACAGATAGAGTAGGTCTAGACCACACTCTATAATTTACAAAGCCCCAACAATTCCAGCAATTCCAGTAATTCCCTCAAGAGCAAGCAGTGCGACAGTGGCGAGGAAAAACTCCCTCTTGGGAAGAAACCTCGGACAGACCCAGGCTCTTGATGTTCTACTCAAAACTGTCCTGTTATATTTACTTCCTTCTTTATAAACATATGGCCAAACTCTCCATTCTACTGCTGCTGCTGCTGTAGACCCTCTTCTTTCAAAACCCATTACATTATGCTTCTGTGTATTTCAGATGACATTACGTGATTCACAGCCAGATGTGCTAGTTAAAAGTTACTGTTCCTGTGTGGCTGAGTGTGGGATATGCAATCATTTGGTTGCTTTACTTTATCAGACTGCCCATTACTCTAAATGTGGCATGTCTGTGTCCCTCCTGTACTTTCGTGCACTGAAACAGAGCAGAAGTGGCATAAACCACGAACAATGGTTTGTATCATTTCAATACCAAACAGTTGTATCACATGCATACTAGCATCTCTCCTAATACCATATCATAAATAAATAGGGACTGAAGCCAGGACCTGTGGATGCCATGGTTGTAGTGAAGCCCAAACCAGATGCTACTTCGGCAAGCAGAATTAGGTATGCAGAGTCCAATTAAATAGGCAGACTACAATGTGTTGCGAAATAAATGTTATTGATCGCTGTTAGATTCTGGTGTATTTCCTAGTGAGTTTGTGTACTTTTCCTGATATTGTTATTTCAGATCTACACTTTACAAGGGCTACAGCGGTGAGGTACCAGACCCATTAACCCTCAACCCACTCCCTGCCTATGCTGACATGGAACCAGACTCTATTCCCGTTATCTGCAGAATGAACATCACATCTGACAGACCACTCGTGGACTCCATTTTTGGCAAGGTACAAACTGGCAGTATCCTGTCATATCAACACCCACCACCTCCACCTGACAGTGTTGTCATCCATGTGGATGCACCATCGTCCCCAAAAGTGCCACCGGACGGTTAGCATTTACAACCAACAGACTATTCATACGAGATCATGACGGATCAAAAAAAGCTGCACCTCAGTTTTCTCTCTGTGACTTTGTCACAGTCGCACCTGATTGAGGAAGCAACCAGATCGCTTCTCTAACCTCTAGGCCACCACTGCCCGAAGAAACAACTGATGAGTTATCAGGGCCAGGGGTTTAAATATGTGTGGGGCTGGGTAGCACCAGGGAAACACTCAAAACCTTTTTAAAACCGATGCCATTATGATACCTGAGTTACTGACATTAAAACTTTTGTGTTGTGTATCCTGAAAAAAAATCCACCTCTCATCCAGTACTGGTGCTGAAAGAACCTAGTAATAATATTTTGTTGTTGTGTCCTTTCAAACCAAAAGTGTTTTCATCAAAAGTATATATAAAGAATTTCACAGTAATAATATGTTTTCTAACTTTTAATGTTGTCAGTTTATATATTGTCACTTTTCCAAGGTATACATTTACAATGCCATGTATTGTATATATATATATATATATATATATATATATATATATATATATATATATATATATATATATATATATATATAGTATCTTGTAAAGACAATGTCACCAATGAATGTTTGTTTCAACATTGTCACCTTATAAAACTATACCAGCCCATTATTGGAAAGTGCTGTTACTCTGACATTACATCACATTGATTGATTCAGATAGATCAAGATAGTTTTAGAAACTTTTCTCATCCCGAGGTTCAAGGTTTCCAGTAGCTTACAACAACACACATTACACATGCAACATTTAAACAGATAATAATACTAGTCATTGTTGACAGCTCTAATACGTCTATATTAAAAAAAGTGGACATTTTAATTTACCTTGTGAAAAACCTTATGTCATCATCAGATCTAGCAAACTGCTCCAAGCAGAACTTGCTGCTGATAGTTACCTCTTCAATTTGATTTTGGAGCCTTGCTATTTCTATATGAAGTTCTTCATTGTGGTCAAGGGACATAGCCAGCACAGCAGGTTCAGTACTGTCTCAGTAGTCATGGTCAGGAGGATAGTCCAATTCCACAGACAGATCATGCATGGTTTCTGTGTTGGGACGCTCGGTCCTTTCCCAAACTCCGGGCCATGGGGCTAGAAGACTGAAATTATTCCATTGAAAAAGCACTGGAACAGCTCCCTTCTTCAGATGTCTGTGCCCAGCTGGAGCGGAGGCTCTATCGCACCTTCAATTTGAAAGTGTTGGCTGCAAACTCGTGTATTCGTTGTAAAGAAGTTGTCTCGTCGGATGTTAATCGCCCACCGTTTATGTAATTCATTGTCTTTGGGAAAAGTAAAAAAACAAAGAGAAGAATTGCATCTTGCAGACACTGTACATTGCGGCACACAGCAGTGGTGGCTGGAAGAGCCGTCATCCCGTCTTTGAAAGGACACTTTTCATACGTTTACACGTCATCGCGTTATTAGTCAAGTATTACAAGTAAAAACATTAACATAAACAACACAACATCTACGAAAATGAACAGTTTTGAATGTTTTGACGACAAGCATTCAATGGTAGCATACAATAGCGCAGCATTGTACAATAACTGGAAGTTTACATCCATCATGAGATTTAACTGGAAATATGTCATGCTTGCCTGTTCTTTGTGTGAATGATTTACAGACAAAATTCTTTTTTTCCCTGTATTGTATATACATATATATATATATATATATATATATATATATATATATATATATATATATATATACATATATATATATATGGGAAATGGTTTATTATCTGATTCAATTGTTATTCTATTTAAAAAAAAAAAGAAAATCTTAAATTTGACCATTTTGTTATATTTATGCCATTATAACTTTGTTATACTTCTCAAAAGACATTTAGGAGCTATTCGTACTTCTGGCCATGGTCGTGCTTGTTAATTTGAGATGCAAAACGTGCAGATAGAGTGAAAGATGAGATCACAGTGAGTAATAATGTGACAGGAGCAAAAAAACGCTCAAAAATGGCTTGGTTTAACTTTCCCCTCAGACAAACCCTCGGAGTGTGACAAGATTCACACTCCAAAACTTTTCATCTTACGATTATGATATGATCAACATAAATGGTAACTTTGTTTTCAACCTGGAATGATGGGAACAACAATCTTTTTACATTTGGGTAAATAGAGTCCAGATTAAAGACCCTTTAAAGGAATTGGTAAACTAACTACCATAAGATTTAAAAGTTTTCTCAGAGCTGTGAAAATGCAATAAAATATTTGTCTTTCTTCAAACGTGTATTTTAATCATTGATCTTGCTGTGTGTTTTTCTAAAGAAGCCTAAAACACTTCCGGACCTTTATTTTGAAGCTCAGCAACTAATCTGCACCGGAAGCTGTAGTCTTCACTGCGGATAACTTCACACTTTGAGCAAGATGGCGTCTAGCAGAAAGGTTGTGTTGAGAAAGAGGTAAAATGTGTAAAGTCCAGATGCTGAGAGCGTTGGTGGAGCAGCGACTAACTGCGGCTGCTGAAGAGATATTTGGGCTGTTTGAAAGAACGATAGCAGAGTACGAGGAGGAACTTTGTCGTTCAAAAGAGGAGAACGAGCGACAACGGGAGCTACTGGACGCTGTTTTCAACCCTCAGCTTCGGCTACACAGAGCAGGTTTGGTCCCTTTACTTCTTCCTCTCTCTCTGGTTAAACTGACAGCATGTTTGTTCAGCCTGTCGACGCTTCAAAGCCTCGACTGCTTCTCTGCAGCAGTACAGCAGTTACTCGATTCAACCCAAGGCCCCTATAGCTGCACGTCATCCCCCTTTCTCCCCCATTTCCTGTTTTCAAAGTTGCTGACGATTGCATACTGCAGTATGTAGTATCTACTGCATATGTTCGTCAGTAGTATGCAGTATGTAGTACCTACTGCATATGTTCATTAGTAGTATGCAGTATGTACTGCATATGTTCATCAGTAGTATGCAGTATGAAACACGACGCTGAAGTTAGCTTCTGATTCATCAGGGAAACATAACTTCCATTGCTGAGTGACTGATCCGCCATTTTTTTTTAACCTCTGTATTGTCATTAAGGTCTATTATTAATTATGCCTAAACCACACTTTTAGATTAGTGGAAGCTTGATTTTATTTGTGAAAATGCAATAAAGGGGGATTTCCCTGTTCTTTGTCATATGTAGACTGTAGAATATCAGCAGTTAAAGTTATATTTGTGCACGTTGTAAAAGAAGCTGTGTGCAGTCATTGAGGAAGTGGTTCAAGGAAATGTCTCTGATGCATAGAAGGTTCAGCTTGAGCAGTTAACCGTAGTTTAAGCCTTTTATGGCGCAAGAGTGCATTTTGTACCGGGCAGATAAGCAGGAACACAGGAAAGGCAGTTAAAGTTACAGAACAGATGAGGAAGTTGCACCACAAGGTCGTGTGTGTGTGTGTGTGTGTGTGTGTGTGTGTGTGTGTGTGTGTTTTGTGAAGATAACAGTTTTTGTCTAGAAACTAGGAGACACCACTCTGTGAGGAGAGAATTGGGGGGGGGGTCCTGTTTTCTGTTTGCCTGTTTTTTCATATGTGGACTACATCAGACACATTAGAATAAGTGAATTCTTCTTTTATTGCATTTTACAAATAAATAAATAAAGCTTTCTGAAACTGTGTTTTAAGAATCTCGAGCCTCTGAATACAGTCAGAGAATCAGTCACTCAGCAATGTAAGTTATGTTTCCCTGATGTATTGGAAGCTAACTTCAGCATCGTCAGACGACTGCAGTATGTAGTACCTGCACTATAAAGTATGCAGTACCTACTACATGCATAGGTATGCAGTACCTACTGCATATGTTCATCAGTAGTATGCAGTATGAACCAGTTGAATGGCTTTATTCTGCAGTATTCTAGGCCAGGCTGAGCCTTTGAACAAGCTCTTAAAGCACTGGGAAAGAAATAACTCCCACCACCAGTTCAAAGGAAAAATATAACTTTTTGAGCTTAGCATTTTTTGTTTGTTATAAGATGTGGAAAATTTAAGAAACTGAAACTTAATTTCTTACAAACATTAATTATAAACTTAAATATTACATTAATATTATTACACGTTATGTTATAATTTATTTACAAAGCTGTCGAAGAGAGACGGGTATCTCTCTGCCCTGTCAGGCTGTGTGTGTGTGTGTGTGTGTGTGTGTGTGTGTGTGTGTGTGTGTGTGTGTGTGTGTGTGTGTGTGTGTGTGTGTGTGTGTGTGTGTGTGTGTGTGTGTGTGTGTGTGTGTGGGTGTGTGAGAGAGAGAGAGAGAGGGGGGAGATTGTTACGTTACGCCCGCAACCTCTTGTGACGCTTTATAACTCCAAAAAGGTTTACAACCCCAGGTTCCAGTTAATCTTATGATGGTTATGTGTGTTTTGTTATTTAAACAAACAATCAGGAATTAACGCCTCTTGTCCGCAAGTCTCCTGAGAGAGCTCCAACTAGCTCACAGCGGGGCTGTGAAGGTGGACAGGCTGGGAGGCCAGCCAGCGAACCCGGCAGGCACCCGCAGACTGACTATGGAGCTTCTGAACTCCGACACCGTCAGAGCAAATTTGCAATTAGCCATCTGTAACAGAGGGATGTGACATCCTTCCAATCTATTGTCAGCCTTCTTTAGGCAACATTGGCACTCCAACTGCTTTGTTAATGCCTCTTTGGCTTTGAGGGCTTCCTCTTGCTGTCGCTGGGCCTCCTAGGTCTGCAGCTCTAGCCTTTGGCATTCAATATCACCACATGAGTCCTCTCCTCCAGTGTGCCAGCAGAGAGAGGCTTCTCCCAGCAGAACCGCATTTAAACAGAGCAGTGACGTCAAGCAAAGGCTTATTATACGCATCGTGAGTTGCAGAAAGACAATGGTTTACAATTATTGTGATTCAAGTCAGCACGTGATAATTTTATGAGCCAGTTCGTTTGTACTGTAGTCAAACATACCGTTTTCTTTCCTGTGCCTTGTAAATATAAAATAGGCCTATTTTAATTCAGATGGGCACAATTTTATGTGCATTGATTTAATTATATTGCCCTGTAGCAAGTAGCCTACATTTCATTAAAATTACTATAAATCTACATCACTTGATATTATTTGTTATATAGCCTGCCTATCAATTGTAAGTAATTGCAACAAACTACTAAAATATTTGACCTGAACTTTTCCCATTTTGTCCGGTAAAATTAAAACCTTACAGGTAACATGACCGGCACCAATTATTTTCTAGCGGAAACTCTGCTAGTGGGATTACTCTCTAATTAGCTAAAAGTACTGACTAAACAGTTGGAATAATTAGCTAAAAGTACTGACTAAACAGTTGTCTGTATTTGATTTTGTTTCCTGCAGATGTGCAGCAGCTGTCAGTGGTTAAAGAAGAGGTTCCCCCTGAGCAGCAGGAGTGTAGCGCCAGTGTGGACCAGCAGGAGCCAGAGTCCCCCCCACACATTAAAGAGGAACAGGAGGAACTGTGGAGCAGTCAGGAGGGAGAGCAGCTTCAAGGGCTGGAGATGGCTGATATCACCAAGTTCCCATTCACTTCTGTCCCTGTGAAGAGTAAAGATGATGAAGAGAAAGCTCAGTCCTCACAGCTTCATCAAAGACAAACTCAGCACATGGAAAAAGAAGCTGATGGAGAGGACTGTGGAGGACCAGAACCAGCCAGGAACTCACATCCACATTTACAACCAGAGACTGAAGACCAGACTGGAGACTCTTCTGATCCTGAGAATGATGACAGTGCTGATTGGAAGGAGACCAGAGAACATCAGTCACCTTCAAACTCTCTGAAACATGATTCAACATGTAAGAAAAAATTCAGCTGCTCTGAGTGTGGGAACAGATTTACCTTCAAGTCACATCTGAAGACACACATGAGAAGTCACACAGGAGACAACCCTTTTAGCTGCTCAGTTTGTAATAAAATATTTAGCCACACGGCAGCTCTGAAGAGACACATGAGAACTCACACAGGAGAGAAGCCTTTTAGCTGCCCAGTTTGTAATAAATCTTTTTCACAGAGTGGAACTGTACAGACACACATGAGAATCCACACAGGAGAGAAGCCTTTTAGCTGCTCGGAGTGTGGTAAAGCTTTTACTGAAAGTGGAAACCTAAAGAAACACATGATAACTCACACAGGTGAAAAACCTTTCATCTGCTCAGTCTGTAAGAAATGTTTTACACAGAGTGGACATTTACAAAAACACATGAGAATCCACAGGAGACATACAGGAGAAACACATGAATGTGTTGGTCATATAAACACAGAAGCTGATGCAGAGGACTGTGCAGGACCAGAACCAGCCAGGAACTCACATCCACCTTTACAACCAGAGACTGATGACCAGATTGGAGACTCTTCTGAGACTGAGACTGGTGACAGTGCTGATTGGAAGGAGACAAGAGAACCTCAGTCAGCTTTAAACTCTCTGAAACATGATTCAAAATGTAAGAAAACATTCAGCTGCTAACAGTACAGATTTGAAGTAGTTAGCTAAAAGTAATGACTAAACAGATTAAATATTTAGCTAAAAGTACTGACTAAACAGATGAAATAGTTAGCTAAAAGCAATGTCTAAATGGTTGAAATAGTTAGCTACAAGTATTGCCTAAATAGTTGAAATAGAAGCTAAAAGTACTGACTAAACAGTTGAAATAATTAGCTAAAAGTACTGACTAAAAGCCAAAAGTACTGACTAAACAGTTGAAATAATAAAGGTAGAAGTACTGACTAAACAGTTTAAGTATGTAGCTAAAAGTACTGACTTAACAGTTGAAATACACTCACCTAAAGAATTATTAGGAACACCTTACTAATACCATGTTTGACCCCCTTTCTCCTTCAGAACTGCCTTAATTCTTTGTGGCATTGATTCAACAAGGTGCTAGAAGCATTCTTTAGAAATGAGGCCCATATTGATAGGATAGCATCTTGCAGTTGATGGAGATTTGGGGGATGCACATCCAGGGCACGAAGCTCCCGTACCACCACATCCCAAAGATGTTCTATTGGGTTGAGATCTGGTGACTGTGGGGGGCATTTTAGTACAGTGAACTCATTGTCATGTTCAAGAAAACCAATTTGAAATGATTCAAGCTTTGTGACATGGTGCATTATCCTGCTGGAAGTAGCCTTCAGAGGATGGGTACGTGGTGGTCATAAAAGGATGGACATGGTCAGAAACAATGCTCAGGTAGGCTATGGCACTTAAACAATGCCCCATTGGTTCTAAGGGGCCTAAAGTGTGCCAAGAAAACATTCCCCACACCATTACACCCCACCACCAGCCTTCCCAGTGGTAACAAGGCATGACGGATCCATGTTCTCATTCTGTTTACGCCAAATTCTGACTCTACCATCTGACTGTCTCAACAGAAATTGAGACTCATCAGACCAGGCAACATTTTTACAGTCTTCAACTGTCCAATTTTGGAGAGCTCGTGCAAATTGTAGGCTCATTTTCCTATTTTTAGTGGAGATGAGTGGTACCCGGTGGGGTCTTCTGCTGGTGTAGCCCATCCGCATTCACAAATGCTTTACGGCATACCTTGGTTGTAACGAGTGGTTATTTGAGTCAAAGCAAGGCATTTTCGCCCCACAGGACCGCAGCATACTGGATGTTTTTCGTTTTTCAGACCATTCTTTGTAAACCCTAGAAATGGTTGTGCGTAAAAATCCCAGTAACTGAGCAGATTGTGAAATACTCAAACCAGCCCGTCTGGCACCAACAACCATTCCACGCTCACAGTTGCTTAGATCACCTTTCTTTCCCATTCTGACATTCAGTTTGGAGTTCAGGAGATTGTCTAGACCTTGATAACACCCCTAAATGCATTGAAGCAGCTGCCATGTGATTGGTTGATTAGATAATTGCATTACCAGAAATCTTATAGGTGTTCCTAATAATCCTTTAAGTGAGTGTGGTATTTAAAAGTACTGACTAAACAGTTGAAATAGTTAGCTAAAAGTACTGTCTAAATGGTTGAAATAGTTAGCTACAAGTATTGACTAAACAGTTGTCTGTATTTGGTTTTGTTTCCTGCAGATGTTCAGCAGTTGTCGGTGGTTAAAGAAGAGGTTCTTCCTGAGCAGCAGGAGTGTAGCTCCAGTGTGGACCAGCAGGAGCCAGAGCCCCCCCCACACATTAAAGAGGAAGAGGAGAAACTGTGGAGCAGTCAGGAGGGAGAGCAGCTTCAAGGGCTGGAGGAGGCTGATATCATCAAGTTCCCATTCACTCCTGTCCCTGTGAAGAGTGAAGATGATGAAGAGAAAGCTCAGTCCTCACAGCTTCATCAAAGACAAACTCAACACATGGAAATAGAAGCTGATGGAGAGGACTGTGGAGGACCAGAACAAGCCAGGAACTCACATCCACTTTTACAACCAGAGACTGAAGACCAGACTGGAGACTCTTCTGAACCTGAGGCTGATGACCGTGCTGATTGGAAGGAGACCAGAGAACCTCGGTCAGCCTTAAACTCTCTGAAACATGATTCAAGATGTAAGAAAACATTCAGCTGCTCTGAGTGTGGGAGAAGATTTGGCTTCAAGTATAGTCTAAAGACACACATGAGAACTCATACAGGAGAGAAACCTTTCAGCTGCTCCGTTTGTAAGAAATCTTATACACAGAGAGGAGATTTACAGAAACACATGAAGATCCACACTGGAGAGAAGCCATTTAGCTGCTCTGAGTGTGGGAAAAGATTTGTCTTCAAGTCATATCTGAAAAAACACATGATGACTCACACAGGAGAAAAACATTTTAGCTGCTCTGAGTGTCAGAGGAAATTTAGCTTGAAGTCAGATCTTAAGAGACACATGAGAATCCACACAGGAGAAAAACAGTTCAGCTGCTCTGAGTGTCAGAGGAAATTTGGCTGCAAGTCAAAGCTGAAAGATCACATGATAACTCACACAGGAGAAAAACCTTTTAGCTGCTCCGTTTGTAAGAAAAGATTTGGCCACAAGGAAAGTCTGAAGAGACACATTAGAACCCACACAGGACAGGATCCCTTCAGATGCTCAGTCTGTAAGAAATGTTTTACACAGAGAGGATATTTAACGAAACACATGAGAATTCACACAGGAGAAAAACCTTTTAGCTGCTCAGTTTGTAAGAAATCTTTTACACACAGGCGAAGTTTACAGTCACACATGTTAGTCCACACAGGAGAAAAACCTTTTAGCTGCTCTGATTGTGGTAAAGCTTTTACTGAAAGTGGAAACCTGAAGAAACATGTAAGAATCCACACAGGAGAGAAACCTTTTAACTGCTTAGTCTGTAAAAAATCTTTTACACAGAGTGAAACTTTACAGTCACACATGAGAACTCACACAGGAGAGAAACCTTTTAGCTGCTCAGTCTGTAAAAAATCTTTTACACAGAGAGGAGATTTACAGAAACACACGAGAGTCCACACAAGAGAAAAACCTTTCAGCTGCTCAGTCTGTAAGACATCTTTTACACAGAGAGGAAGTTTACGGTCACACATGGCTGTATTCCACGCAGGAGAGAAAAGATTCACCAGCAGTGTTTGTGACAAAAGATTTGCCTGGTGTTCTCATGTCAAAACACATGAATGTGTTGGTCATATAAACACAGAAGCTGATGTAGATGACTGTGGAGGACCTGAACCAGCCAGGAACTCAAATCCACTTTTACAACCAGAGACTAAAGACCAGACTGGAGACTCTTCTAATCCTGAGACTGATGACAGTGCTGATTGGAAGGAGACCAGAGAACCTCAGTCAGCTTTAAACTCTCTGAAACATGATTCAAGATGTAAGAAATCATTCAGCTGCTAATAGTACTGTCTAAACATGTGAAGTAGTTAGCTAAATGTAGTGACTAAACAGTTGAAATAGTAGCTAAAAGTACTGACTAAACAGATGAAGTAGTTAGCTAAAAGCAATGTCTAAATGGTTGAAATAGTTAGCTACAAGTATTGCCTAAACAGGTGTCTGTATTATATTGTGTTTCCTGCAGATGTTGAGCAGCTGTTGGTGGTTAAAGAAGAGGTTCCCCCTGAGCAGCAGGAGTGTAGCTCTAGTATGGAACAGCAGGAGCCAGAGCCCCCCCCACACATTAAAGAGGAAGAGGAAGAACTGTGGAGCACTCAGGAGGGAGAGCAGCTTCAAGGGCTGGAGGAGGCTGACATCACCAAGTTCCCATTCACTCCTGTCCCTGTGAAGAGTGAAGATGATGAAGAGAAAGGTCAGTCCCAGGGATTAAAGTGAAACAAAATCTAATCTAAGCTGTTCACATCTACCTATACAGATAGCACCCTTTTTGAGATCGCGCCCTATTGATTTTTAATGTACAACAAGATGCAAACAGCAAAGTAAAGGGAGTGTAGCGAGTGTTCTCTTTTCCTTATGAACAAAACAATATCTCAGTGCCCTCCCATGACTAACCATTGCTGTTCTTTTCTACTGCAGCATTCATATTGCAGAAAGGCTTTACCTTACACTCTATTTAATTACTTAAGGCCAAAAATGTTTAAAGGCAGATTTTTTTAATTGTTAATATGCAATTCAACACCAAGTCAAATCTATAAAATCAAGTTTGCAAGACTTCACTGTTTTTATTCAAGGGCTACTAATAATGAAACATAGCTTATATACTTTACAGTGAAAGCTTTTTTATTATTTAATTTCAAACTAAAAAATGTTTTTACAATATATAAACACTGTTTTATTCATCTCAGACACGTCTGTGCCTTCCGTTAGCAATAACGCATCCATGACAGGTATGCGAGTAAACTGGTTCCGGGTTTTGTGCTATAAATTAATAATATTTAATAGCAAAGTTAGAAGTTGACAGTTTTAATAGCATGATTATTTTATGTCAACATACAGTCATAACCTACTGTTGTTAAAAGTGAAACCAGAATAGGCTATAAGGCTGCCTGTGCGTCATAGCACAAACACGATTGACACAACGGATCGCGATAGTGACAAATAGTCTATTGCATTATTGTATCATTATTATTTCTATTATTATTTTATGTTAACATGCTCAGTCAAAACCTTCCGTCGTGAATTGTGAAAGATTGTGGACATGTCTTAACAGACAGGATAATAAATTGCATTTGGTATGGTTTATACATGGTACCCCCAGGATTCTTCAAGTTAAATTTAAGACTTTTTAAGACCTTTTTAATACCACCTAGGATGAAATTTAATGCCAACTTCACAGCCATATAGTGAAAAATCTGTGTGGATTTTAGGCATGAGAAAATAATGATTTACCAGGTAATGTCACCTGAATTTTACAAAAACATTTTATTATAAAACTCAACAATCATATTTAGTTCACAATAGCTCTGTAAGGCGTGTTTGTACTCTAATAATATAAAATAATAAAGTATTTGTTGCATGAATCGCTCTTATGCTATGAAAAACCAAAATAAATAGGATGATAAAAAATAAAATATGTGCATTATGTCACAATTAGTTCCACCTTGCCTAGATAAGATAATATATAATGTAATATAATATGCCAATTTAAATGCCAATTGCTTCAGTGATTGTTTCATCCCGTTCTGCTTATGCGTCTAAAGGCTGCTGAAGCGGGAATAAGGAGTTGGGCTCTGTTTTTTTTTTTCTCACCCCGGTGATTGGCACATCTGGCTGATACCGTCAAATATGCGTTAGCATGTTTGCTGCGTTTCCAACATACCCTACCAAAGGTGGAGCACCGCCGACACTGTCATCGTCTTATTCACAACCCTCTCTCCGTTGCTAGCTGAACGGGAACCGGCAGGTGGGTCTTCCAGCTCCTCCGTTTCATTAGCGCTAGACAGACTGGCACGCCGATCCACTTGTTGTGCTAACCTCGGCCACATTGCTCTCAGCCTCGTCCGCCAGCTTGTCCACATCTCTGGCCAGACCTTCAGACACTTGCCCATTCTCACAGACGAGCTAACGTTAGCTTGTTAGTAGCACGGTACGAGAAGTTTTATTTTCTTTCGTGACAACTGATTGATTTGCGCCTGAGCTTGGATTTTGGATGTTATAGCCTAGCTACATCCGTGTGTCGCACACTCACAATCGATCATACCCCAAAACGTTCAACAGATTGGTATACCTTATCAGCTGTCTCGATTGTGTCACTATAATCCAAAAACATTTAGACCGTTCTTTAGTCTTCCAGACGTGTGTTTTTAAGAAAACGGGCTAAGGAGACAAGTGTGTATCTAGGCTACAGCATTAACAAAGTGAAACTCATGGCTGATGCATCTTATTGAGATTTCACTGATTGAGACTATTGAGACACAGGAAGTTCTCAAAAACACTATTAGGTCTGTAAACATTAAACATCAAAAAATTCACATTCATTCAACGGACCTAATATTTGTTGTTGCCTTACAAAAATATTTTTTGTTCTCATCGGATCTGCAGCGTCTCAGATGTGGCATTTCTAAAACCAAATTCCCGAATTCCCCTCAATACGGTGCAGTCGTCCTGTCCCCTTTGCAGAAAAGCATCCCCAAAGAATGATGTTTCCACCTCCATGCTTCACGGTTGGGATGGTGTTCTTGGGGTTGTACTCATCCTTCTTCTTCCTCCAAACACGGCAAGTGGAGTTTAGACCAAAAAGCTCTATTTTTGTCTCATCAGACCACATGACCTTCTCCCATTCCTCCTCTGGATCATCCAGATGGTGATTGGCAAACTTCAGACAGGCCTGGACATGCGCTGGCTTGAGCAGGGGAATTTGCGTGCGCTGCAGGATTTTAATCCATGACGGCGTAGTGTGTTACTAATGTTTTTTTTTTTGAGACTGTGGTCCCAGCCCTCTTCAGGTCATTGACCAGGTCCTGCCGTGTAGTTTTGGGCTGATCCCTCACCTTCCTCATGGTCATTGATGCCCCACGAGGTGAGATCTTGCATGGTGCCCCAGACCGAGGGAGATTGACCATCAGCTTGAACTTCCACTTTCTAATAATTGTGCCAACAGTTGTTGCCTTCTCACCAAGCTACTTGCCTATTGTCCTGTAGCCCATACCAGCCTTGTGCAGGTCTACAATTTTATCCATGATGTCCTTACACAGATCTCTGGTCTTGGCCATTGTGGAGAGGTTGGAGTCTGTTTGAGTGTGTGGACAGGTGTCTTTTGTACAGCTAACGAGTTCAAACAGGTGCAGTTAATACAGGTAATGAGTGGAGAACAGTAGGGCTTCTTAAAGAAAAACTAACAGGTGTGGTTGGTAGGTGATCAAATACTTATGTCATGCAATAAAATGCAAATTAATTATTTAAAAATCATACAATGTGATTTTCTGGATTTGTGTTTTAGATTCCGTCTCTCACAGTTGAAGAGTACCTATGATAAAAATTACAGACCTCTACATGCTTTGTAAGTAGGAAAACCTGCAAAATCGGCAGTGCATCTGTGCACCTGTAGCACTTTGAGATGTGTCCTTCATGTGTAAAGTGCAATACAAATAAAATGTATTATTATTATTATTATTGTATCAAATACTTGTTCTCCCCACTGTATATGTGCGCCTGCTCTACCAACTGATCCAACCCGGCCACAACAGTTGACATAGTTAGCTAAAAGTACTGTCTAAACAGGTGAAATAGTTAGCTACAAGTATTGACTAAACAGTTGTCTGTATTTGATTCTGTTTCCTGCAGATGTTGAGCAGCTGTTGGTGGTTAAAGAAGAGGTTCCCTCTGAGCAGCAGGAGTGTAGCTCCAGTGTGGACCTGCAGGAGCCAGAGCCCCCCCCACACATTAAAGAGGAACAGGAGGGACTGTGGAGCAGTCAGGAGGGAGAGCAGCTTCAAGGGCTGGAGGAGGCTGATATCACCAAGTTCCCATTCACTCCTGTCCCTGTGAAGAGTGAAGATGATAAAGAGGAAGCTCAGTCCTCACAGCTTCATCAGAGACAAACTCAACACATGGAAACAGGAGCTGATGGAGAGGACTGTGGAGGACCAGAACCAGCCAGGAACTCACATCCACTTTTACAACCAGAGACTGAAGACCAGACTGGAGACTCTTCTCAGTCAGCTTTAAACTCTCTGAAACATGATTCAAGACATAAGAAAACATTCAGCTGCTCTGAGTGTGGGAAAATATTTAGCTTCAAGTCAAATCTGAAGCAACACATGATAACTCACACAGGAGAAAAACCTTTTAGCTGCTCAGTTTGTAAGAAAAGATTTGGCCTCAACTCAATTCTTAAAAAACACATGTTAACTCATAGAGGAGAGAAACGTTTCAGCTGCTCACATTGTGATAAAAGATTTGGCAACGGGTATAATCTGAAGAAACACATGAGAACTCATACAGGAGAAAAACCTTTCAGCTGCTCAGTCTGTAAACAATCTTTTTCAGAGAATGGAAGTTTAAAGAAACACATGAGAATCCACACAGGAGAGAAGCCTTTCAGCTGTTCTGACTGTGGTAAAGCTTTCAGTGTTAGTGAATACCTGAAGACACACATGAGAACTCATACAGGAGAAAAGCCTTTCAGCTGCTCAGTCTGTGAGAAATCTTTTTCACACAGTGGATCATTAAAGTCACACATGGCGGTCCACACAGGAGAAAAACCTTTTAGCTGCTCAGTTTGTAAAAAATCATTTACACAGAGCGTATATTTAAAGTCACACATGAAAATCCACACAGGAGACAAACCTTTCAGCTGCTCGGAGTGTGATAAACGATTTGGCCAGAAGGAACATCTGAAGAGACACATGAGAACTCACACAGGAGAAAAACCTTTTAGCTGCTTACTTTGTGATAAAAGATTTGGTAACGAGTATAATCTGAGGACACACATGAGAACTCATACAGGAGACAAACCTTTCAGCTGCTCAGTTTGTGATAAAAGATTTGGCGTCAAGTCAACGCTTAAAAAACACATGTTAACTCATACATGGGAAAAACCTCAGCTCAGTCTGTAAGAAATATTTTACACAAAAAGAAAATGTATAGACACACATAAGAACTCATATGGGAGAGAAAAGATATAGCTGGCCAGTGTGATGTGATGTTTTAAAAGATTTATACAGAAGACACAACTGACACGCCACATATAAGTAGAGTTTAGATTCTCTGCCCGAGCCCAAACTTGACGATATTTTTCGCCGCTATCCTCGGGCAGGGCAGGGCCGGGCCCTTGATCAAGCATTTGTGTTTTCTTAATCATTACTTTATTAGCCTAATTTGGTGGGGAGAAAGCTATGCCTCTCCAGCTTCTCCCGTTGCTCTGGGTATATGTCCTGCACTGACTTTAGTGGGAGGTAAGGCAGAGCCTCCAGCCAGCAGAGAAACTCAACACATGGAAACAGAAGCTGATGGAGAGGTATATGGAGGACCAGAACTACCCAAGAACTCAAATCCACTTTTACAACCAGAGACTGAAGACCAGACTGGAGACTCTTATGAACCTGAGACTGATGACAGTGCTGATTGGAAGGAGACCAGAGAACCTCAGTCAGCTTTAAAACTCTCTGAAACATGATTCAAGATATAAGAAAACATTCAGCTGCTCTGAGTATGATAAAGCTTTTACTGAAAGTGGACACCTGAAGAGACGAATGATAATTCCCACAGGAGAAAAGCCTTTCAGCTGCTCTGAGTGAGATTTAGCAAGAAGACAAATCTTAAGGTGCATATGATAATTCACTCAACAGACAAACCATTCAGCTGCACAGTTTGTGGTGAAAGGTTTCTCCGAAGGAGAACTTAGTCACATGCAACGTCAAACCTGAGAGAAAAACTACAGCTGTACGTTTTTGTTAAATTAAAAAGAGATGTCTGGAGACACATGACGATCCACACAACAGATAGAGAGAGAAGTCAGCGATGATATATTAATAATATAAGATAATTGATCAATAAATTATGTGAAAACAGTGAAACTTGTGTGATGTCAGCTTGATAAATGTGAATATGTTCTAGTTTCTTCTCTCCTCTGGGACAGTAAACTGAATATCTTTGAGTTGTGGACAAATCAAGACATTTGTGGACGTCATCTTGGGCTTTTAGGAAACTGAGCCACATTTTAGAGACCTAACTACTTAGATTGTTTATCTCGGGAAGAATCTAATCTAATTTATTCAGCTGTCGGGTTCTTCGGTACTCATTTCAGTTTGGAGTTTTTCTTCTTTCAACAGACAGACTGATGAATGGAGAGAACTGTTGGATGTGTTATACGTGTGAATTATTGATTTGACGATTGTTTCAGGACCATCAGACCTGCAGCAAGAATCTTTTTTATTGTTCAATATATTCTTCTATTATTCTGTTTCTTATTAAATTATATTTCTATGAGAACGTGCTGAAAACAAATCTCTGCAAAAATCACACTATGATCTTTTAAATGTTTTCCAATGAAAATAAAAACAACGGTGTAAAAATGATCGTTCTCTCTAAAGCGTGGTTTATGCTTCTGTGTTAAATCTAGGCCGTGGCTATGTACGTAGGTACGTGGAGAGACCAACCCTACGCCGTAGCCGACATACTATACTATGACGTTCTCGGAGGGAGGAGGAACCGTTAGACCCAGCGACAACGGGTCAGCAGACCTCTAACGTTAGACCCAGCAGCAGTGGGTCAGCAGACCTATAACGTTAGACCCAGCAGCAGTGGGTCAGACCGCTAACGTTAGACCCAGTGACAACTTTTTTCAACCAACTATATTATTACTTTTTTCGACATACTATACTATGACTTCTTTATCACTTTTTTCGACATACTGTACTATGACTTTTTTTGTACTTTTTCGACATACTATACTATGACTTTTATTACTTTTTTCGACATACTATACTATGACGTTTTCTTTACATTTTTTTACATAATATACCATGATTTTTTTACAACTTTTTTTCAACATCCTTTAACATTTTTATCACTTTCTCGACATACTAGGCTATACTATGACTTTTTAAAAACTTTATTCGGCACATGTACTTCGACTTTAAACCTTAAACCCATACTTCCCTACTGTGTTTATGTGACAGCTGCAATTACTGGTTACTTTACATATTATAGTTTTACAAATGACAGCTATCGGCCCCATGATTCCTGTTTATTGGCATATAGTAAAATGTGTGTTGTGTGTTCAGATGATGGAGTGTGAGTCGTCCCGTACATCAGTCAGCAGCACAGATCCTCCTCCTCTTCCTCCCATCGCTGCAGGGGGAAGAGGACGGTTGGACGGTGGTGCGGAAGAAGTGAAGATGAACAGAGTTATGAACTGATACACGAAGACTCATCTGTCCTTAAGGACGGGACTCCGTGTGTGTGAGATACTGACAAATAAGTCAAAAGTGTGTTTTTAATGGACGTAAACTGTCTGCAGCCTGAAGGAAGAAGCTTCATTAAAACTCAGTCTGGTTTCTGTGGTTGTTTTATATCAAAGCTGTTGTGTCTTGTGGTAAATGAACATTTTTAGACTGTAGATTTATGTTGTATAGTGTATAGCCAAAACGTCAACATTGTCATGAGGTTAGCATTTGTTCCTTTGTTTTACTTGAGGATGTACTTTGACAGAGTTCAAGGGATAGGTCATCTTTATTTTCACAGAAGAAACAGTCACACAAACGAACACGTAAAAAAAAAAAAAACTGGTGCTGTCACTGTGACAGGAGGCGGGAGCAGGGTTGGGGCTCATTTCAATGCACTATTTATTATATGAACATAGAAACAGGTGAACATGTCAGAGGCGATTCACTGTGAGCTACAGAGATCAATACTGTGATCACAGTCAGTGAAAGGGTCGGCTGCTGTCGGGACGCTACAGTGTGCTCGTCTAGATCAAAACTCATCTGTGAGGTTTAGGAGTCTTAGAAGTCCCTGATCAATAATCATAATAATCTGCAGAAACTGAGCAAATGTCAGAGACAAGCGCTTAAATCAACCAATCAATCAATTTATCCATACTATCAGACCATGACACATGAAATCAACAGAGAGATTTCTAACACTCCTAAGTCGCTCAACTGGTCCAGCAGCCACTTTCGTACTTCAACAGAACCTCAGAGTTCACGGCTTCTGGCTGGAGATGTGGCTCAGCTCACCTGAGACAGATTGGACCGTGACAGAGAGGGGAGACAGAATGTCATAAAAAGTGATAAAAAAAAGTCCTAGTATAGTATGTCTGTTATGTCACATAGCTAGAAATAAACATAAAACCTATGTAATTGGTATTTGAAAGGATATTTATTTTAGAATAAGGCAAAACAAAACACCAGAGCTTACAAACAGAAGAATTGGGCCGATGGGTGCTGTGGAAATCAAAAATACAAAGGTGGTATCAGTTTTTAAATCTCAACCCTGGCCCACAATCCTTACACTCTCATACACTGAAGCAAACATATCTGGTCTGGCAGCCGCCCTGAGCTGCAATCAATCAGGCTATTTAAGCTGGAGGCAGACTTCATTGGCATGCCTAGATTAGCCGGTCAGTGGTGGCATGCCGCAACAATCACCTTCCTCCTCCAGGAACTGAGCGGGTCTTCCCTCGTCCATCCAATCCACAGCATGGGATGGCACAGCCTGCTTTGCATCTCACATATAGAACACTCAGAAAGTCATAGTATAGTATGTTGAAAATAATAAATATAAAATTCATAGTATAGTTATGTCGAAAAAAAAGTCATAGTATATATAGTATGTCAAAAAAAGTCATGGTATAGTATGTTGAAAAAAGTGAAAAAAAAGGTCAAAAAAATATAGTAGGTCAAAAAAATCAGAATGACAAAAAAAGTAAAAATAAGTCATAGTATAGTACGTCGAAAAAAGAAAAAAGTCATAGTATGGTATGTAGAAAAAAGTTGTAGTATAGAATGTGAAAAAAAGTTTTAAAAAAAGTCACAGTATAGTATGTTGAAAAAAGTAAAAAAAAATGTCATAGTAAAGTATGTTGAAAAAAGTAAAAAAAAAAAAAGTCACAGTATAGTATGTTGAAAAAAGTAAAAAAAAAGTCATAGTACAGTTGGTTGAAAAAAGTTGCCGCTGGTTTTAACGTTAGCGGTCCGCTGACCTGTTGTCGCTGGGTCTAACTGTTCCTCCTCATTCCCCTCCGAGAACGTCTCCCGAGCTGCGTCAGGAGGCTCTCCTCCCAGCGAGTTTCGACACGGTTTACTGAAGTGTATTGTCACTGGACAACTAACAATCGCCATTTTGTTGTGTATCCATCAAATGACCACGGCAAACAGTCCAATGGCCTTTCTATCCATTTTATTTCTATGCGAGGACACCATGAAGACTCCAGAGACTGTTGATATTCACTCCATGCTGATTTATTTGTTACATTTTAACAAACAAAGTGAGCTGCCTCATATCAGCTATAAATACTGTAAATAGTAAGTTGTTATCACATTATAATTGACAATTTCCTTTAGACTGTTTTAAACTAAACAACATGAATTTATTATTCAAGTGCTTTAAACAAACATTTTACAACAATGCTGTACTTCAATACAACTGTAAGGTACTTTTGAGTATTTTCATTTCTCCTTGTTGCCTATTGTACCTTTTACCAGAGGTGTCAAGTAACGAAGTACAAATACTTCGTTACCTTACTTAAGTAGAAATTTTGGGTATCTATACTTTACTGGAGTAATTATTTTACAGCATACTTTTTACTTCTACTCCTTACATTTTCACGCAATTATCTGCACTTTCTACTCCTTACATTTTAAAAATAGCCTCGTTACTCATATTTCAGTTCGGCTTGTTTTCATTCCAGCTCGTCAGTCATCGTTCAAAAAAACACGCACAAAAAAACCTATCCAAATCGCTCCATCCGGAGAGAGTGAATGTGATTGTGATTGGATGAGAAGTATAAACATAGCTATTCCGACCCCCTATTGGTTTGTACGCGATCCATAACACCTGCACAGACCCGGTGCTAATACGCCACCGGTGCCGTAACGACCGTTATCTACCGGACCGAATAGCAACACGGATTTCGGTGCCTTAGGTGCCACTTAAATGCCTGCGCGATGCTCCGAAAACGGACATTAGAGGGAACTGAACATCGCCGCACGGGACGCTAGTCAACACTACAGTTGGCAGCAGGTTAGCCTAGCGTTAGCTAGCAGCTGGAGTAAACATGATAAAATGCTGAGAGCTAAACGGTGTAAAAGTGTGTCTATATTTCACTGGAGAGGAGTCTAACACCAGACTGTAGCTGCCGTTGTCTGAAAAACACAGAAGAGATGTAGCCTACGTGTCACCTTTTTCAGCCCTTCTGAGTTGCAGGTATGATTATAATAACATTAATATTATTATTATTTCTTGAACGTTTTTTAAGCCAAGGACCCCTTAACTTAAAGTGAGATGTAGCAGGGACCCCCTACATATTGTATGAAATTAAGTTGCATATTAAACTGGGCCTACAATAACTGTTAGGGTAACCTAAAGCCTTCTTACATACCTTTTTTTCATAAGCTATTAAAATATTAATGGTTGGCATGATTTTATAAATCATATTGTAATGTTACATATGTGGCACAGTAAATCTAGGATTAACTGTATCTGTGGGCTGATATCTTAGTGACTACCTTACCTATAGGCCAGTAAGCCTATCATCAGTGGGAATTTATATTTGCTAATAATATGTTGGAGTTATGTTAAGGCATTTTATTTTTATTTTTTTTAAAGACTCAAAAATGTACAATAATTTGGAGGCCACCCTGCAATGACTCGGAGGACCCCGTTGAAGATCTCTGCCTTACATTACTTTTACTTTTATACTTTAAGTAGTTTTGAAACCAGTACTTTTACACTTTTACTAAAGTAAAAAGCTTGAGTTGATACTTCAACTTCTACAAAAGTCTTTTCAAACCCTAGTATCTATACTTCTACTTGAGTAATGAATGTGAATACTTTTGACACCTCTGCCTTTTACTTCTCTATTTTTACAGATTTAGTTACTTTGCATATTCATATTAATTATACAAAATATTATGAATAATCTATTATGTATTAGTGGATAAAGAGGAGACTTTATTGATCTGGTGGTGAAATTCACAAGCTAGCTGCCAAGTCCAACTTACGCTGTTATTTTGGTGAAAGTAACTCAAAAGTAATGCAAAAGTAGTGTAAAGCATTACAATTCAGAGACCGTAATATTATAATATAACTAATTACTCTCAAATGACAGTAACTAGTAATCTATAATGTATTACATTATGGAAGTAACTTTCCCAACACTGATAACGACTGACGTACATGCTAGTCAACAGATGGTTTACTTCAAATGATTTCACTTTATTTCATCCTGGAGGATACTCAGCATGTCCTGGTGTACCACACCGGTCAGATCAAACCATTATATTTCTTTACTTTATTAGCTTTACCATGGCCTAATTAGTGGCATAGGAGACACTATACATGTCAAAAGACCGTAATCATTTTGGTGTCACTGATCATATTATCTTGGAACATAGCAATGCACAAGTGAGTTTTTATAGTTTAATACAGATCATAATATGTCCATCTCAGGTTTGCTTCCAAGAGAAAACTCCTCCTCTCCCTGACAGGAAACACCTTGCTAGGCTAACTTCCCTATGCTAACTCCATCCAATCTCCCTTGTTTAAACTAAAGATAGATTTCAACCTGCACTTCCTGTCTCCCTGACACAGAGAGAAAAGTCTCCTCTCAGAGACTGTTGGGCCTAAATTGTGATTAAACATGAGTCATGACACACAAAATTAAAATATGAACCCAATGTGTATTGAATAAACATATTGATACATGATTAAAAAGTAAATCTTGCTAAACATACGTTACTTAGAAAGAAGTGAATATATGTGTAGGCCCTTTAAAATATCGGGTGGTTACATTTGTCTGATTTCTTGATTATATGACAGACATTACAAGACAAAACGATATATATTAAAATAAGAGTGTACTTTTTCCTACCACACAATATAATTTCTTCAATCTAGATGTTGATACATAAAGATTTTTGTTTGAAACTTGAGAAGTTTTGCTTGGATTTAAAAAGGCACAAACATTATTCCATGTCACCAGTCTCATGTTCAGAAAAGTTTCCAGTCTGGTCTTCAGTCTCTGGTTGTAAAAGTGGATGTGGATGTGAGTTCCTGGCTGGTTCTGGTCCTCCACAGTCCTCTCCATCAGCATCTGTTTCCATCAGACCAACACATTTATGTCTGTTGAAATCAGAATGCCAGGCAAATCTTCTGTTACAAACTGAGCAGCTTAAAATGTTTATCTCCTGTGTGGATTATCATGTGTCTCTTCAGGTGTCCACAATCAGTGAAAGCTCTACCACACTCAGAGCAGCTGAAAGGTTTGTCTCCAGAGTGAGTTCTAATGTGTCTCTTCAGATGTTCCTTGCGGCAAAATCTTCTCCCACACTCAGAGCAGCTGAATGTTTTCTTACATCTTGAATCATGTTTCAGAGAGTTTAAAGCTGACTGAGGTTCTCTGGTCTCCTTCCAATCAGCACTGTCACCAGTGTCCGGATCAGAATAGTCTCCAGTCTGGTCTTCAGTCTCTAGTTGTAAAAGTGGATCTGAGTTCCTGGCTGGTTCTGGTCCTCCACAGTCCTCTCCATCAGCTTCTGTTTCCATCGGGCCAACACATTTATGTCTGTTGAAATCAGAATGCCAGGCAAATCTTCTGTTACAAACTGAGCAGCTTAAAAGGTTTTTCTCCTTTGTGGATTCTCATGTGTCTCTTCAGGGTTCCACGTTCAGTGAAAGCTCTACCACACTCAGAGCAGCAAAAAGGTTTTTGTCCTGTGTGGATTCTCACGTGTTTCTTTAAAGTTCCACTTCGTGTAAAAGATTTATTACAAACTGAGCAGCTGAAAGGTTTTTCTCCTGTGTGAGTTATCATGTGGTTCTTCAGGGTTCCACTATCCGAAAAAGCTTTACCACACTCAGAGCAGCTGAAAGGTTTTTCTCCTGTGTGAGTTCTCATGTGTTTCTTGAGGGTTCCACTACCAGCGAAAGCTCTACCACACTCATAGCAGCTAAAAGGCTTCTCTCCTGTGTGAGTTCTCATGTGTGTCTTCACATGTGACTTGAGGCCAAATCTTCTCCCACACTCAGGGCAGCTGAATGTTTTCTTAGATCTTGAATCATGTTTCAGAGAGTTTAAAGCTGACTGAGGTTCTCTGGTCTCCTTCCAATCAGCACTGTCCCCAGTCTCAGGTTCAGAAGAGTCTCCAGTCTGGTGTTCAGTCTCTGGTTGTAAAAGTGGATGTGAGTTCCTGGCTGGTTCTGGTCCTCCACAGTCCTCTCCATCAGATTCTGTTTCCATGTGATGAGTTTGTCTTTGATGAAGCTGTGAAGACTGAGCTTCCTCTTCATCATCTTCACTCTTCACAGGGACAGGAGTGAATGGGAACTTGGTGATATCAGCCTCCTCCAGCCCTCGAAGTTGCTCTCCCTCCTGACTGCTCCAAAGTTCCTCCTGTTCCTCTTTAATGTGTGGGGGGGGCTGTGGCTCCTCCTGGTCCACACTGGAGCTACACTCCTGCTGCTCAGGGGGACCCTCTTCTTTAACCACCAACAGCTGCTCAACATCTGCAGGAAACACATACAGAGAAATGTTGTGGAACTGTATCTTATCACATGGATTGCAATTCTTATAAAAAAAAAAATACTGGTTGTTCAGTAAGTTACTAAGGATACAGCTACACTACTAGTCTTCATTTTCAGCCTTGGAAAAGTTGGAAAGGCTGTTGACTGACATATTAGGGCCCTCTTGTGGTGAAATAATACAAATGCGCTTTTGAGCACAAAGTGGCGCAGTCATTAATTAAGAGTAGGGGTGCACCGATCCGATATTTGGATCGGTTATCGGCCCCGATATTGACAACATAGCTGGATCGGAAAAATTAACAGATCCACGGGCCGATCCAGTTTTTTTATTTTTTTTTTCACTCCTTCGCAGCACCGGGACCCCTGTTAACTGCGTAGCCTTTTCACTCATGGCAGTAACTTCATAAAACAACAATTAATAACCCACAACTAACTCTCTTAAAAGGATAAAACACCATAGCATATAACAATTTGAGACAGTTTCTAACACTAATAATTTTACATTTACAAATGTAGCTACACCGCCGAATGGCATGCTCAAGAGTTATCTCGAGACACTTTACAGATAGAGTAGGTCTAGACCACACTCTATAATTTCCAAAGCCCCAACAATTACAGTAATTCCATCAAGAGCAAGCATTAGCAGTGGCTGTTGCGACTGAATTATATATTATTATTATTATTATTTAAATTTAATATTTAGTGTTTAATAAATAATTGTTAAATGTAGTACAGAGTCTGTAGTCTATTGCACAAACACTCGAGGAATGCTGCAAACATTTGACAGCCAGTACGACTTGCCTGGGAGAACATACTGTACGTGTCACAAACGGCAATTCCACAACTGTCCAACAGCGTGAAAGACGACAAACTAAAAGGAGATCAAAGACATATTGTGGATATTTAAAATGTCTTCCAGTTCCAGTGTTAAATATTCTTTAGAAATTAAAGTGTATTGATCTTTGAAAAGGTGTACCTGCATTATTATGCCATTATCATAATAATAGATGAAAATGGTCTCGGAATGACATTATTATTGTTTATCGCAATAATTTCTGGGACAATTTATCGTCCAGCAAAATTTGTTATCGTAACCTAGATACAGCTGAACTACAGTGCACCCAAGGCGGAGACGAGGCATGAGAGGTGAACTACATGCTAGGCTAAAGGCTAGAGCTCCTGGACCACCGCTACCTAGCCTGCTGCTGGCCAATGTATGTTCACTGGAAAATAAGATGGACGAGCCGAGGACTAGAACTACAACTCAGCGTGAGTTAAGGGAATGCTGTGCTCTTATTTTTACATAAAGCTGGCTTTCAAACACCATTTATTTCCCCTAAAAACCCTGTTAACGTTCTTACCTTCCTCGTCATCATCTTCACTCTTCACAGGGACAGGAGTGAATGGCAACTTGGTGATATCAGCCTCCTCCAGCCCTTGAAGCTGCTCTCCCTCCTGACTGCTACACAGTTCCTCCTGTTCCTCTTCAATGTGTGGGGGGGGCTCTGGCTCCTGCTGATCCACACTAGAGCTACACTCCTGCTGCTCCTCTTTAATAACAATATGGCTTTTGTCGTCTGGAGGCAAAGGTGAAACACAGACAGAAGTTAATGTCAGCTAAAGATTAGAGATTGCAGGGGTTCCCCCAGAAAAGTTGTTTAGCTTGGTGGCCAGTGTGAAAGGCTTGATCCGACAAATTAGGTCATCTAATCAAATCAAAGCATTGACGGCAATGCTGCTGCCAATTCTGCCGTTGTTTACCTTTTTCTTCTTCTTCTAGTCCATAGAAAGAGCAACGTCTGTAGACATTGCTCATTAGCGGCAACACTGTTCAGGAGAAGACTGCAACTAGTGTGGCGACCACCACATCGGGTATAAATCAAGGGGGTAAGCTTCGCTTCAGAACTCAAACCTCCTATGGCGCCATTTTGATGCTACAAAGCGATCACCTCCCGTTAGCATTCCACTGAATGACTACCATTTTGACGTCACTTTGAGAGCGAATAACTTTACATCTGAAGCGTTTGGACTCTATTTGTCAATTGTTTATATTTCTAAAAAAAAAACACGACAATGTATAAAAGGCTCCATTACCTTGTACCTCACGTTATGGCTCCGTAGCAGACGTTTTTGCAAAAATAGGCTAACGATTGGGTCATAACCAAGCGACTTACTGTCACATAGTAGAGGAATTACCGTACAGGAGAAGCTCACAGGCAGTTTTGACTTACTTTAGCTGTTTAGGATTAATTACTAATGTTAACTAGCATGTTAGTGATCAGTAATTAGCCTGTGCCTATGTTATCTCCTTACATATACCTACACTCTCCTTCTCTGTAAGATTGGGAATGATTGAGATTTCTCTTGGCACAGCTACGAGAAGACTTACTTTCAGCAGGTTGCTCACATCACATTTACTTTGTCTATGTTAGGTTGGAGGCTGCGCAGTAACGCTCTGCGCTCACCGGAAAAGTGCTTCTTCACTGGTCTCCATCCAGAGCAATGGGATCTGTTGGTCCATTCTTATATACTGTCTATGGTATAAATAGTTATGGCTATTTCATGACGTCACATGCGCGCGCCAGCTGGGCTGCGGTTGCTGTAAAACACACTTAAGCCTCAGTGGTTACAATACTGTTCTGTTGTGTTCTAAGGTGAACACCACTACTATGTAACAATCACCCATACAGTCCTAAGGGCATACCTATTAAATAATAATAATAATCACTACTTTTAGACGACGCTGAAGTTGGCATCCGATTCGCAGCTTCCGATTCGGCAGTTAAGGGGAAATTTAAGGGGAACTTAAAACTGTCCGATTCAGCAGGGAAACACGATTTACATTGCTGATCCTTTTTTTTAACCTATTACTGTATTGAATGAGTGTTAGTAATTACGATACATTATTAATTATCTCTAAAACACACTTTTAGATTTGTGAAAGCTTTATTGTCTTTATGAGAACACAATAAAAGTAGGTTTCACCGTTTTTTTCATATTTAGACCACATTGGACCAGGTCTAGATCCAAAACCACAATACCTAGACTTGTCAAACCTGGACTAACTTATCCCAGAGAGCCTAAGGAGTCTTAAAAACACAGTTTGAGATTTGTGAAAGCTTCATTCTATTTGTGAAAATGCAGTAAAGGGAGATTATACTGTTTTTTTTACACATAGACCACATTGGACCAGGTCCAGATCCAAAACCGCAATACCTAGACTTGTCAAACCTGGAATAACTTATCCCAGAGAGCCTAAGGAGTCTTAAAAACACAGTTTGAGATTTGTGAAAGCTTCATTCTATTTGTGAAAATGCAATAAAGGGAGATTATACTGTTTTTTGTACACATAGACCACATTGGACCAGGTCCAGATCCAAAACCGCAATACCTAGACTTGTCAAACCTGAACTATATTATCCCAGAGAGCCTAAGGAGTCTTAAAAATACAGTTTGAGATTTGTGAAAGCTTTATTCTATTTGTGAAAATGCAATAAAGGGAGATTATACTTTTTTTTGCATATGTAGACCACATCGGACCAGGTCTAGATCCAAAACCGCCAACCACTTGTCAAAACTGGACAAGAATTATCCCAGAGAGGCTAACGAGTCTTAAATAAATTGTTCAGATTAGTAATGCTTTTATAGCAGGTCCACTGTTGCTAGTTGACATTCAACGTATAAGTCCACGTCTCTCCATGTCATTTCTTATCTCCATGAGCAGGTCTTCCTTCTCACTTCAAAAGAAAAGTAGAAACAGTTATTTTTACCTTTTGGAAAACAATCAAAATATCTTCAAAGATTTGCCAATGTTTTAATTTACTCTTCAAATCCTTCTCCTTCAACATAATTGTTGTTCTCTCACCTTTCCTCCATCCGGCCCTGTTCAACCTCTCTTACTGCTTCTGCCAATGTCATTTTCCTCACCTTAGCCAAAGCTTGCACTGTGGCCTGTGTTAGAGGCAACATAATTTATTCATAGTGTGATTGGTTTTCATTTTATCTATAAATGAAGACATTTTTATTACAAAGCTTTTTGTCAGTTCTTATTCACAGTTATGAAATCTTGTTTGATTCTCACATCTGCCGCCATTTCAGACCCTGCCCTTCAACTTCTGCCCACCAGGTGTCCATTGTGTTCCTACTTTGCCAGTCACATCACAACTGCCTGCACTCATGATCAAAGAAATGACATGGAGAGACGTGGACTTATACGTTGAATGTCAACTAGCAACAGTGGACCTGCTATAAAAGCATTACTAATCTGAACAATTTATTTAAGACTCGTTAGCCTCTCTGGGATAATTCTTGTCCAGTTTTGACAAGTGGTTGGCGGTTTTGGATCTAGACCTGGTCCGATGTGGTCTACATATGCAAAAAAAAGTATAATCTCCCTTTATTGCATTTTCACAAATAGAATAAAGCTTTCACAAATCTCAAACTGTATTTTTAAGACTCCTTAGGCTCTCTGGGATAATATACTTCAGGTTTGACAAGTCTAGGTATTGCGGTTTTGGATCTGGACCTGGTCCAATGTGGTCTATGTGTACAAAAAACAGTATAATCTCCCTTTATTGCATTTTCACAAATAGAATGAAGCTTTCACAAATCTCAAACTGTGTTTTTAAGACTCCTTAGGCTCTCTGGGATAATTTAGTTCAGGTTTGACAAGTCTAGGTATTGCGGTTTTGGATCTGGACCTGGTCCAATGTGGTCTATGTGTAAAAAAAACAGTATAATCTCCCTTTATTGCATTTTCACAAATAGAATGAAGCTTTCACAAATCTCAAACTGTGTTTTTAAGACTCCTTAGGCTCTCTGGGATAATTTAGTTCAGGTTTGACAAGTCTAGGTATTGCGGTTTTGGATCTGGACCTGGTCCAATGTGGTCTATGTGTAAAAATAAACAGTATAATCTCCCTTTATTGCATTTTCACAAATAGAATAAAGCTTTCACAAATCTCAAACTGTGTTTTTAAGACTCCTTAGGCTCTCTGGGATAAGTTAGTCCAGGTTTGACAAGTCTAGGTATTGTGGTTTTGGATCTAGACCTGGTCCAATGTGGTCTAAATATGAAAAAAACGGTGAAACCTACTTTTATTGTGTTCTCATAAAGACAATAAAGCTTTCACAAATCTAAAAGTGTGTTTTAGAGATAATTAATAATGTATCGTAATTACTAACACTCATTCAATACAGTAATAGGTTAAAAAAAACGGAGGATCAGCAATGTAAATCGTGTTTCCCTGCTGAATCGGACAGTTTTAAGTTCCCCTTAAATTTCCCCTTAACTTCCGAATCGGAAGCTGCGAATCGGATGCCAACTTCAGCGTCGTTACTTTTAGCGTGTATCGAGCCATCATGTTTTCACATGTAAATGGGTGAATTAAGGGTTAATTTTTCAACCAAACCAGAGTGGTGATCGTTGGAACATTGGAAATACAAACCAAGACGGCTTTTGATAGTTGTATTGTGTTTCTGTCCACTTTGAATGCAGTGTGTTTTACGATGATAAAAGTCCTGATTATTTACATGGAGTCTGGTGGGTTTGGCGAAGGCCTGTTAAAGAGCGAAGATTACAATAGATCTTATGAATAAATGCTTATTTCCATACGTCCTATCGTCATATCGTTGCTGAGAGAAGAGATCCCAGGAAGGAGAGAAAGATCAACTGAAGGTTTAATGACCAAACCTGCTCTGTCTAGCCGAAGCTGAGGGTTGTAAACAGCGTCCAGTAGCTCCCGTTGTCGCTCGTTCTCCTCTTTTGAACGCCAACGTTCCTCCTCGTACTCTGCTATCGTTCTTTCAAACAGCCCAAATATCTCTTCAGCAGCCGCAGTTAGTCGCTGCTCCACCAACGCTCTCAGTATCTGGACTTTACACATTTTACCTCTTTCTCTACACAACAAAGACACTTTGCTAACACTCCTTTCTGCTAGACGCCATCTTGTTCAAAGTGTCAAGTTAGCCGAAGTGAAGACTCCAGCTTCCGGTGCAGATTAGTTGCTGAGCTTCAAAATAAGATTTAGGAAGTGTTCCAATTGCTGAGCTTCAAAATAAAAGTCCGGAAGTGTTCCAGATTTCCACGGGAAAACACGCAGGAATATAAATGATTAAAACACTTTTGAAGAAAGACAAATACCTTATTACATTTTCAGAGCTCTGAGAAAACAAAGAACCAAATTAAAGATGATAATAGTTTGTTTCCCTTTCCTTTTAAAGTGTCAAACAGAAGATACAAGTTTTGGTCTTGCAGTGTAATTTCATCTGATTTGTTGTTTGTCTGAAGGTGAACATCAACTTCACCTTCATAAAGCAGGAAACACTGTGAATGGACCCAACCAATCAGGGTTTGTTATTGTGTTCCCACTCAACAGGAGGTGCATCTCATGGCCAGTAACCTCTCTAAGCTGGACTTGTAGGCTATGGTTATATTGTTGGCTAGTTTCATTTATAATAAAACATCAGATTTTATAAACTACATGTGTGTGCAGAAATCTTAATGTGTAAAAGTAACTAGTAACTAAAGCTGTCAGATGAATGCAGTGGAGTAAAAAGTACAATATTTCTCTCTCAAATGTAGCGGATTAGAAGTAGAAAGTGGCATGAAAAGAAAAGACTCAAGTAAAGTACAAATACCTCAACATTTGGACTTAAGTACAGTACAGGAGTAAACGTACTAATGCTGCATTCATGCCACCTGGGAATAACAGGGGCCGCCCCCATGGTTACGTTGTTTTTCCGACTGGCAGCATTCACATGGTCGGCATGCGTGTTCTTCTTCTTCTTCTGTTACATTGGCGTTTGGCATAACAACTTGTTGCATGACTGCCACCAAAGGTTGGCCGTAGCCGAGAGCATCAGGTGTGTGAAAACATGGAGGCCACAATAACAAAAGATTTGCTGCTGTTTTCTTATACGAGCATACCAACAGCACATGGACAGGTGTGTATTTGTGTTATCTGCAGGACAACCAATGGGAAAGGACACGGATAAGGTGTTTTTTCTTTTATACATGGGCTTATTTATGAATAATTTGAAATATGTTATGTCTGTGTATGTTTCTTGGCAGAGGAATTTGTCCACAATAAACAGTTTATGGTCATTGAAATATGTTCAGTGAACCAAAGTCGCCTCCATCAAATGTCAGTTGTCAACGTGTCACCAACTGGGAAACTGTTAGCAAAATCTAGACCGAGTTTCCCACCTCTGATTCCCACACGAAGTGAAGTGAACGATGATGTTTTCACTCAGAAAAATGTTTTTCCAATGTCCATGAACGCACGGTTAATTACATTCCTCCACTGATCATTACTGAGACACTAAACTGTATATAAAACAAATCCATAATAAAAACAGCAGCACATCAGCACATAATAACACTGTTATTATAACAGCAATAATGAAACAGCAGCACAATAATAAATATGTACATATGTACACGTCAGAAGGTTCACGCCTAGCCGTCGTCCATTAATACCTGACAATGGACACCTTGAAGTGTTATGTTCCGGGGATTTAAGGACCCAAATGCAGGGAGAGCCTGAGTTTTGACTAAGACAAAAAAATGTAGCCACATTTCAACAGTTCTGGCTGCTCTACGTTGGTTATCTGTGCAAGCCAGGGCTGATTTTAAGGTTCTACTTTTGACTTATAAATACTTAAAGGGACTTGCGCCTGCCTACTTAAGTGAGCTACTTACACGTATATCCCAACACGCCCGCTTCGTTCTATGGATGCTGGTCTTCTGATCGTTCCAAATATAAAAAAAGATCAGCTGGCCTTTGCCTTTCGCGGACCCTCCCTCTGGAATGGTCTTCCATCCAACGGGAGGCAGGCTCAGTGGATATTTTTAAATCAAGACTTAAAACATTTCTTTATTTAAAGTATTATGGACATGTTTAAAATTCATAACTTTTGAACCGTTGTTTTATTGTTTATTTTATTATGTATTATCATTCGTTGTTTTATTTCATGTCTTAACAATTTTAACCAGTGGTATTCCAATTACATTCTTCTTTGTTGTTGATTTTATATTTTATATTTAATTCCGCCTTTTATATTGGCTAAATTGTAAATTTTAGTTGTGAAGTTGTGATTATCACCATGGTCCATGGTGATAATTCACTATAAATAACAATAAATTGAAATTGAATCACAATCGAGTCCTATAACACTTCGGTGTAACGTTAGCGGTCCGCTAACCCACTGCCGATGGGTCTAACGTTAGCGGCAAGCTGACCTGTGAATCTAAGTTTCATATCACTCTCTTTTTATACAGCGTTTTGGGCGGTGTCAGTTGGACACATTCACGCCCACAGTTACCTCATGTTCGTTACATCTTTAGATGGACTGGTGATATTTTTACTTCTAACAGTACTCTCATCTTCCTTAAGTACACCTAGGTCCTTGTGACCCAGACAATAACTACTAATGTACATACTTCAAATTATTTCACTTTATTTCATCCTGGAGGGTACTCAGCATGTCCTGGTGTACGACACTGGTCAGATCAAACGATTATATTTCTTTACTTTTTTAGCTTTACCAGGGCCTAATTAATGGCATAGGAGACACTATACATGTCAAAAGACCTTCATCATTTTGGTGTCACTGATCATATTACCATGGAACATAGCAATGCACAACTGAGTTCCTGTCCTGACACAGAGAGAAAGTCTCCTCTCAAAGACTGCTGGGTCTAAATTGTGCAGATACACAAAATTAAAACATGAACCCAATGTGTATTGAATAAACTCCCATATTGATACATGATTAATAGTGAATCTTGCTACACATACATTACTTAGAAAGAAGTGAATATATGTGTGGGGCCCTATAAGATATCACGTGGTTACATTTGTCTGATTTCTTGATTATAATTGATTACAGGTCAGACATTACAAGACAAAACAATATCTAATAAAATAGTTTTAAAAAGTGTACTTTTTCCTACCACACAATATAATGTCTTCTATCTAGATGTTGCTACATAAAGATTTTTGTTTGATACTGGAGAAGTTTTGCTTGGATTTAAAGTCACAAACATTATTCCATGTCAACAGTCTCAGGTTCAGAAGAGTCTCCAGTCTGGTCTTCAGTCTCTGGTTGTAAAAGTGGATGTGAGTTCCTGGCTGGTTCTGGTCCTGCACAGTCCTCTCCATCAGCTTCTGTTTCCATCGGACCAACACATTTATGTGTTTTGACACGAGAACGCCAGGCAAATCTTTTGTTACAAACACTGCAGCTGAATCTTTTCTCTCTTGTGTGAACTACCATGTGTGACCGTAAACTTCCACTCCGTGTAAAAGATTTCTGACAAACTGAGCAGCTGAAAGGTTTTTCTCCTGTGTGAGTTCTCATGTGTCTCTGTGAATTTCCACTTTGTGTAAAAGATTTCTTACAGACTGAGCAGCTGAAAGGTTTTTCTCCTGTGTGGATTCTCATGTGCTTCTTCAGGTGTCCACTTTCGGTGAAAGCTTTATCACACTCAGAGCAGCTGAAAAGTGTTTCTCCTGTGTGGATTTTCATGTGTTTCTGTAAACGTCCACTATATGTAAAAGATTTCTTACAAACTGAGCAGCTAAAAGTTTTTTCTCCTGTGTGAGTTCTCATGTGTTTCTGTAAATTTCCATTCTGTGTAAAAGATTTTTTACAAACTGAGCAGCTGAAAGGTTTTTCTCCTGTGTGAGTTATCATGTGTTTCTTCAGTTGTCCACTTTCGGTGAAAGCTTTATCACACTCAGAACAGCTGAAATGCTTTTCTCCTGTGTGGATTCTCAAGTGTTTCTTGAGATTTGACTTGCGATCAAATCTTTTACCACATTCAGAGCAGCTGAATCGTTTCATACATGTTGAATCATGTTTCAGAGAGTTTAAAGCTGACTGAGGTTCTCTGGTCTCGTTCCAATCAGCACTGTCATCAGTCTCAGGTTCAGAAGAGTCTCCAGTCTGGTCTTCAGTATCTGGTTGTAAAAGTGGATGTGGATGTGAGCTGCTAGCTGGCTCTGGTCCTCCACAGTCCTCTCCATCAGCTTCTGTTTCCATGTGTTGAGTTTGTCTTTGATGAAGCTGTGAGGACTGAGCTTCCTCTTCATCATCTTCACTCTTCACAGGGACAGGAGTGAATGGGAACTTGGTGATATCAGCCTCCTCCAGCCCTTGAAGCTGCTCTCTCTCCTGACTGACACACAGTTCCCCCTGTTCCTCTTTAATGTATGGGGGGGGGGCTCTGGCTCATGCTGCTCTTCTTCTCTAACAATCACTTCCAGAACATCTTGAGGTAAAGCTGAAACACAGACAGTGTGATTATTTGTACGATTTGAAATCTACAATTCCATTAAACGCGGCAAAATCCAACACTGAAAATTATTCAGCAACAATTTTAAGAAGACACACACACACCCCTTGTCTATGTTTTCATCACTTGTTTTGACATTTGTGTCTCTTATTCAACATTTGTTGTTGTTTTCAACTTTAGTCACTTTTTCTTTTCTTATTTTTTGGCACTTCTTTCGAGGAGTTTTGACACATTGTCATCAAAAAAATTATTCAGTTTAGTTTTCTTGCTCAAAAGACTTTCAGTTTTGTTGCAAAAGACATACATTGTAACCAGGCACGGATTAATGCACTGCTTGCGTAGGCTGCAGCCTAGGGGCCCCACGTTTGCAGGGTCCCTGGATTGGCAGGGCTCCAGACTGTGACCAAATGGTCGCATTTTGTGACCAAAATTTGAGAGTGTGAACAGTATGTTTTTTATTACACATGAAACGTGGAAGGGGCGCGTCAATGAATCTGGAATCTGGGGCATGCCGATGAGTGTGAGAAGGATAGGGAATGGCCACTGTAAGTGGCCAATGTGTGGAGGGGAGGGTCCTAGAAATAATCAAGCTTGCTTAAACATCTGTGGGAAGGAGACAAATATCACAAACTGCTCTGTGCGTCTGAACAATGAGCAAGCAAACTATTGACTCGTTCTTCTGACCTGCGGCTAGTGTGCTAGTACCAGAGTCTACACTGTCACCACGTCGGATGATGATTCAGAGTCAGAGGTTTGTGTGGCGAAAAAGGCCCGAACCCACAATTTTCGGGAAGACTGTTGAGGTACTGTAAGGAGACAAACTCCATGAATTGCGAATGTTGCAGTCGCTACCCCAGAACTGCGGGGAACACGACAGTGCAGGCATTTCGCAGTTTAAACACAATACACTAGTTAAACACAATCTTAGCCTCAAGCATAGAGTATGCCGTAACATATTGCACAGCGCTGTTGTTACCATGTTTCCGTGAAAATCATGATGTTGCCATCCACAATACATTTACAAGTGGTGATCCGAAGCCGAAGATCATCCATTTGTTTGCTAAAGACATTGAGACGTACATTGGTGAAGAAAATGCTGTGTGGTAATAGCCGAAAAGGAATAAACCTTAGCCTACCGTTAGCCCCCCTCTCTTTGTTTACGTCTCAACCCCGGCTTGCATGCACTTCCGGTCGGCGGAGTTGTGTTGATAGACCTTGGCAGTGCTGTGGTCCATTCATTGATTTATTTGCATTTTTAAACGTCAGAGGTAACGGTAAAAGTACAGGGTTCGGTACCCAACCTTATTTGGTCCAGAGAATACGGCTGGCGAAATCAGTAGTGGAGTGGCAATCGGGAGAGTCAGGACTTTTCCCGGAGGGCCGGTAGTGTTTCAGGGCCGCGAGGGACGGTCTGATAATAGTTATACATTGGGAGTTCTTAGCAACACCATCCGCCGGCCTGGTGTGCGTTCCAATGCGCTACTTGCGTTGGGCTAGGGTGGATCGTGTTGCTATGCTGTGTGTTGTTCATTCATTCAAAGCTGTCGGGGGCTAAAAATGTAAAAAGAGGGAAAAGGAGATGGCATGTCAAGGGATGTGACAGCAGTTAAATAAGTGGATGGTGAAAGGCAACAGGTAGGATTTAAAGTGTGACGTCTGTACTTGGAGGCTATATTCATGTTAACAGACTAGCTAGCATTTAATAACACTAGGAATGTAGCAGCCAAATGGGGGTTTAGCATGGAATCATGCATAGATTTGCTACCAAACTTGGGGGCTTGCAAATATTCATGTTAACAGACTTGCTCTCAGACTAGCTAGTGTTTGCTAACACTATCAGCTAAAGTGGCTATTGCAAACCAATGTTGCTGATAGCTATATTTAGATTTTGGCTAAACCCTAAGGTACCAATACCATGAATTTATAAAAGTAATTGTGTGCACATCCCACCTTCTGGCAGGCACAGGACAAAGGAGAAATACTAAAGTGAAAAAAATGTAATGTACGCAACACTGCTTTAAGCTCCCATATTTAATACAATGGCAACATTTCGACCCTGCTGGGTCTTCTTTAGACAAATGGGATTAAATATGGGTGCATGACATCTCAATTTTATGAAGGTAAAATATCAATGGGTAAATATAAGGTGGCATGCACAATAAATGACAAGAAACATTTTATACAATTTATACAATAACTCTGGTGTACACACAGTACACACAAAGCTTCTATATCCATGTATACACACATAGCTTCTATATCCATGTATAGACACATAGCTTCTATATACATGTATACACAGATAGCTTCTATATACATGTATACACACATAGCTTCTATATACATTTACACACATAGCTTGTATATCCATGTACACACACATAGCTTCTATATTCATGTATACACACCAGCTTCTATATCCATGTACACACATAGCTTATATATCCATGTACACACATAGCTTCTATATACATGTATACACACATAGCTTATATATACACACATAGCTTATATATACATGTACAGTCATGTGAACATATTAGGACACCCATGCTAAAGTTGACTAAAAAGAGGAATACAATTTTTTTTTAATTAAGGCATTAAGATCAATTTCCAAAAGATGATTTTTTTATTCCTCTTTTTAGTCAACTTTAGCATGGGTGTCCTAATTTGTTCACATGACTGTATACACACATAGCTTCTATATCCATGTATACACACAGCTTTCTATATACATACACACACATAACTTGTATATATATATTTCTATTTCAGATGTAAACGTGTCCCACCTGTCCCCTGGTCCGCTGAGAGCTTCCTCTCAGACTTCATGTTAAAGTTCCTCGCGGCTCTGCTCCTCTTCAACCCTGACCTGTTTCAGGATACACAACAACAACACGTTAGCTTAGCAGGAGCTAGCTGCTAACCTTAGCTTTAGCACCGACTCCCTGCGACATTAAAAAAGAAAACAGACCTGCTCTATGGAGCTTTGTTTCAGCTTTTAAACCCACATCCAGCAGTTTGGGACATTTCTTTCTTCTTAAGAAAGTAAACACCGGCGCCTTTTACTCCGCCGTCCTCATCACGATGTGACACACAAACAGTTAACGTTAGTTCCGGGGACGGACGGTATTACGGGTCGTACCAACAACGTCCGGGCAGTTGTTTGTGTGCTAATGTAACGCATGGATGTATTAAGAGAACTGGATACAGTGATCGGCGGGAAGCCCCGTACGTTCCAATGAGAGTGCTCAAAAGCGCATTAAGACCAAGGGGGTAAGCTTTGCTTCAGAACGCGAACCTTCGATGGCGCCATTTTGTTGCTACAAAGAGATCACCTCTTGTTAGCATTCCACTGACCGCCATTTTGTTTTTACGTCACTTGACTGCGAATAACTTTACATCTGAAGCGTTTAAAGACTCTATTTGTCCATTGTTTAGTTCTAAAGAAACACGATAATGTATCAAAGGCTCCATTACCTTGTACCTCACGTTATGGCTCCGTAGCAGACGCTTTTGTAAAAATACGCTAACGATTGTGTCATAACCAAGGGACTTACTGTCGCACAGTAGAGGAATTACCGTATAGTACAGGAGAAGCTCGCAGGCAGTTTCGACTTACATTAGCTGTTTAGGTTTAATTACGAATGTTAGCTAGAATGTTAGTTAGCAATAATTACCCTGTGCTTATGTTATCTCCTTACATATACCTACACTCTCCGTCTATGTAAGATTGGGAATGATTGAGATTTCTCTTGGCACAGCTACCAGAACACTTACAACTTTCAGACACGTTCCTCACGTCACATTTACGTTGTCTCTGTCAGTTGGAGGCTGCGCAGTAAGGGAAGAGATCACCGGAAAAGTGCTTCTAATAGCCTTCACTGGTCTCCGTCCAGAGCAACGGGATCTATTGGTCCATTATATATATTTCAATGATTAAGACAACATGGAGCTCGGCTCTTCCGCATTCTTGGCCCATGACGTCACGATGGACACGCGCACTAGCAACAATTTGTTTGTGTTGTCTTAGCAACCGGTAGCAACATGCTCGTTCATGAGCGTCTCCCTTGTCTCTCTTACAAGTGGCGAACTCATGAACTCGCCGTTTTGATTGTATAAAATATTCACTAACGTTAAACACTGTGTGTTCGTTGTTCCCGGTCGTTTACATGGTTAGCTAAATAAACGATAGATGTATTTAGACAACCAAGGACATTTAATACTTATGTCGTGCTACTAGCTAGCGCTAGCAGTAAGCCTGCAGTTTCGTGAACAGAGCTCATCCATGGCTTCATCTCTCATCCACGTTACAAGCTTCACAGCATACAGCCCTCGGATGTATCATAAGAGAGAACCAAGACGAGGTAATCACTATGTCTGTTGTAACGTTATGTAGGCATGATCTTAATACAGCCATGCTAGCTAAACCTGAAGTTAGCAACTAGCTAGCTGCTAGCCCCGCCAATTTGGGAAACGCTAATGACGTTACATCCACATAACAGGCTTTACAACATACATACATGACTCGGATATATCATAACTTTATAAGATAATATCATGGACGTATTAATAGAACACATGATGAATTATAACCACTAGCTATATCCATTATTACAGCTAGCTACGTGGGCTCGTCAGAACAGTCATGTGAGCGGGCGTGCGCAGTCCCGCGGGTCTGCTCGCGTCCATTATGCGCGTTCATCATTTCAAATTTAATAATTCTGGATTCGCTTCTAGTGAATGTTAAAAATGTTAAAAACGTAACGTTTTAAACAAGGACCCTTTCATTGTTCAAGCTGGTAAGTTATATACCCCGAAACAAATGATCCGCTGAAATATAGACGTTTCTTTCGCCATGCATTGTCTATGTGAAAAAGTCTTTCTGGGCCATGGGGTGCAGTACCACCGTTATCCGCTAAGCCCATGTTGGCATATAGACATAGCGCTCCTCCTGGGGGCTTGATGTAACGTAATGTAACCGAGGGTTTCTTCTGTTGCCTAGACTCAGGTTTGACTATAAAATAAAGAAACACGGGCGTCCAATGTCGGAACAGAGACGGCACTGCACGTCTCACTTTATTCAACCACAACACAGGCAATACAACACTTTATCCACTTCCGCTTTTCCCTTCACAATAAAAGCTCTGTGGTTTTAATGTAACTTCCTCTTAACCCTCAACTGAGAGGTAACACATTAAAATACCTTACACTTAAACAACATTTAAGCTCTTCTGTGTTTAAATAAATAATGTTACAGCTGTAACGCTGCTACAATCAGATATCTAAATGAAATAAAGCAGAGGACTCAAGGAGGCAATTTAAGTGACATGAGATGCAGCTACATTGATTTGGAACTGGGCTTACCTTTCAGAAAACCAAACAGAATCTAAGCTACGGTGGCTGCGGGGATCAAAAAGGCTCGCACTACAGCAATCCTTCTTTATTTAATGGCACCACACCAAGTTTTAAGGTGTATGCTGCAAACTGTATCGAGTACACAACAACATTAAACATTTAAATAATGACCTTTTGGTCTCAGTTTGATTTTGTCACAGAAAAGAAATCAACAAAGAACTCCAGAAAAGTGAGAAAACAGCCCAGTCTCATGCCAGGTCGTCATATAGTCACGTTATTGTAATCTATTAAGTCGTGGACAGGTTACGTAAATGCCGTTTTTTTCGTGTGGCGATTACGAAATTGAAAGCAATGCATTTTAATGGGAAGCATATTTCGTGATTCCAGAACGAAAGCGAGTAGCGAGTAGTTGATAAGGCGAAAGTCCGCGTAGGGAGGTTGGTCGGGGTGGTGGATGGGTCAGAAAACACAGGACTTTCACGCCGGAGACCGGGGATCGTGCCCCGCGTGTGGCAGTACATTTGTCCCGCGTGTTGCAGTTCCTTTGTCGGCGTGTCCCGCGTGTGACGGTTCCTTACCCCGTTCTTTTTTTTTCCTAACCCCAACTGTCTTGTTATTGTGGCGTTTCATTTCCCATGTCCCGCGAGTGGCGGCCCACGAGTGGCGGCCTGTGCCGTTGTTTTGGCCGGCGTGTGGCGCCGCGTTTCCCTGATCGCGAGTGGCGGCCCGTGCCGTTGTTTTGGCCGGCGTGTGGCGCCTCATTTCCCCGTAGTCGCGTCCCCCAGAGCAGGTTCGAAAAGCGTGACCTGTACACGTTCAAAAGTCGTTGCATATACACGTCGTAACCTGTACACGAAATTATGAATCAAAATAACATGACTATTACATGACCTGGCGTGAGACCGGGTTGGAGAAAACATCAGAATATGCTTCAAAAACTTCTTTGACCCAGAAAAACAAAAAGACGGGAAAACAAGACGGGAAAACAACAAATAATATAAATATAAATAAATATAAGTTACTTAAAACTAAATTGCCTCAAAAATAACATGGATGGTTCCATGCAACACTTTTTTGCAAGTAAAATGAAGGATTGGATCATTACTTTCATTGAATTGTGGAGGTTTTATTCAACTTTATAGACTTTGAAAATAAACTGAAATGGTTTCAAAAGTTTCTTGACTAAACTTTGACATATACCAGTCTGTGATCCACTCCACATCCTCTGATTTTAATTGTTAGTTAAAATAATTCACAAATTGTGCTTTTTTAAAACTCAGAAAGTAGGTATAAGTTAATATAAATGGGGTTTATTGACCATGAATTCCAGAAATAAGTGTAATGCTAGTGGTAATAGGTTGGAATGAAGTTGGCTAAGAAGATGTAACACAGAATGGGGAGATAATTTATACTTTACAGACCAAACAGAAGGAGGACAACACAAGGGTTAACCTTCAACTGAGAGGTAACACATTAAAATACCTTACACTTAAACAACATTTAAATAAATAATGTTACAGCTGTAACACTGCTAGAATAAGATATCTAGTTAAAATATCAGTAACAGAATGAATACATGGGCACATTATTTCATTAAGGAAAGAATGAAATAGTAACTTAATCCATTGATTGATTTTGACGGTGTTTTCTGCTGTAGGAATATAGAGTTGTATGGTTGCATATTGAGAAATGACAGATTGACAACACTTTGATAATTGTAATTAAAGATGTAAAAGCAAAGATCCTCTGAACTAAAGATAGCGCATTTCAAGCATAGACCGTTAATATTAATGGACAGAGCATGTGTGACGTCACCCACGGTCATTCGCTTAGAATAGAATAGATCTTTATTGTCATTGTTTTCAACAATGAAATACAGCTTAGCAGCTCTCAATATTGACAGTTCAATCACAGATACCCGTTTTCAAAGTATGAAAAATGTTGGTTTCTTTCAAGAAAATTGCCCAAAAATAACACGGATGGTTCCATACAACGCTCTTTGCAAATAAAGTTAAGGATCAGGAATATTGGTTGTTATACTAAAATCTTTTATAGCATTTGGAAAAAAATGAAATGGTTTCAAAACAGTATCCTGATTAAACTTTGACAGTCTGTGATTATCCACTAAATATTTGTCAAAATAATTAATAATTTCAGCTTTTTTAACTCACAAATTAGGTCATATAAATGAGGTTTATTGACTATGAATTCCAAAAATGAAAAAAAAAGCGTCTAAAAAAAGTATTTTTACCTGGGAGGAAAAGTTGCCTGAGCGACGGGAAGACAACACAACGCTGGCTACACAATGCCTGTGTGGCGTGTGCGTGGCGTTTCTGTTGCGTGGCAGCTGCGTGGCGGCTTTCATGGATTTTTCTGTGTCTTTCCACACCAGAAAGGTGTCTGACGCGGCTGCTGCTGCTGCTAGCCTTGTCTGTGCACATGTAGGTTTCCCATAAACATAAATATATACTCATCTGATTACAGCAAAGACAATGTCGGCAGTATTGACGGCAAAATAGGCTCCAGAATATTCAGGCATGAAAACGGGTAAGGGGTGAAAAAGGTGAGAAGGATATTACCCCTCTATGGGGGTAAGAAAACCCGGAAGAAAATTTTAAATATTCCATATTTTAAAGCATCAATCTGATGCATTTTGAGATGCATTTTTTCCCAACCAACAGTGTAATATTTCAATATGCACTCATTAAAGTTAATTTGACTGGCAAAACAGTTAAAGTCCTTCTGACATTACACAATAATAAAAGTCATCATTTTTAAAAACTAAAAAGTTTTGGATCAATTTTTACTTCTTCCAACCATATGTTAAATTAAGAGTCAATGTAGATTTACATATTGCAATAATATCATAATCCTACAATGAATCATTGTGAAAACTAAACTTTCTAGATGTGTTGTTACTTTGGCCAGGTCATCATCAAAAAAGCAAATTAGTACATTCATGATTTTGTCCATGTTGATATTAGCTGCTTTATTTACATTTATAAAAAACGTTGCATTGTTTATCTTTTCAAATAGCTAGACGTCTAGACTCTGGGACAAGGCCGTTATGTTTAAATACCTGCCATGCTGATTCCAAACAGACAGCTTTGTCAAGGTTGTTTGGGCTTCAGATAGCTTTTACACAGTGGCCATCATTAATGACAAATCGTGTTCCGCTATGAACGTGCACACACGTATTGTTTGCATCACGGTTGGTCAGTAAAGGAACAGTCTTATTGGTAGCGCCTGTTGCCGGTAACAGGCTCGTATGACAGAGTGCACGGACCGAAGCTTTGTGACTAGCATCTAATGACTAGCCAGCCCTGTCTTACAGCTGCTGTCGTACAGTGTCTTCCTTCAACATGCGCTGCAGAAGCCCCCGGCTCCCTCAATTTAAGACACCAAGTGCTAATAACGGCTTCCCGTCTCCACCCTTTTCCTCTTGTCCTCTATTCATGCCCAGCGCCATTTGTTTTTAACTACTTTCTCAACTAAAGCTGTATCTACATGCTCCAAATTTGATAAACTTTGCATCCATTTGTTTTAGCCGCGTTACCACGGAGACCACACCGGCACCGCACTCTGACATTTCAGCAAAGACCCGCCCTACTTTGCATCTGATTGGCTAGAACTCATTTCATTGGTTGGTGGAAGTTCGATGATTGGTTAAATCCAGCGCATTAAAACAAATCCCATGTGGACTTTTTAATTTATTTATTTTTCTAAAATAGTCAGTCGCCAGAAATCGGGCACCAGGCCAGAGTACTTATACCCCCCCCACCCCCCCCCCCCTAAACATTTTCTAATTTTCTTTCATTTCATTTTGGTTTCATAACGGCAAATTTCGCCAAAAGGTGAGTGATTTACAGAATTGAATCAATACTGTAAATACATTTTACTATTTATTCTCTTATATTTATTTATTGTTTGTTTATCTTCTCTTTCTGCTCTCAACGAAAGGCGGTCGCATTTCTCTCCCTCTCCCTACCAGGCCTACCCTGCTTGCTATCTTGTCTCGTGTTGTCTGCTGTTACTTGTACTTATAGAGTCTCTCTCTCTGCACTGCTCCTAAACTACGAATTATGGATTTGATCAACTGGTCTCTCAGCGCAATTGACACCATCTTCTCGACGAGAAGCTCGGGTTCGGGGGAACCTGACTGCCCTGCCGGAACGTTCGCAGCTGGCTACACGATGGACGCGTGGGAGAGGTGGCGGGTCGTGTGTCTGGCGGTTCTTTCCGTGGAGGACATTGAAGATATCTACCTATTCGGAACTATGATAACAGGTCTTTTGCTGATTGGCTCAGGCATTGCCCTGGTTTATCGAGAAATTAAAGTGAAGACGGGAACAGAGCAAAATGCCAGGCTGCCCGTCATGGTTGAAGCTGTGGGCAGAGCTGTCGGAACTCAAATTGTGACTCTGAACTCCATGAGCCACAAATTGGATACTGTGATTATCATGGGCCCAAAACTGGATACCATCTTGGGGAGACAGTCAGCTCTGGACAAGTTGGACAAGTTGGACGAGATCTTGGGGGAAACTCACGGCTTTGGCAAGGAAATTTGATCGTTACGGAGACCAGAGGGGGACATTTCAGAGAAGTCGGGAGTGACTAATCTGCCGGCTCCTCGCCCCAAGACAAAACAAATTCCAACCTTATCTTTTCGGCTCCCGAACAGCGCTGGCCTTGGCCAAGGCCGGTGTTGGATACTCACTCCCCTCGGAGCTCTACAGCGAGGCACACTCTTCATTTCCCCACCCGACTCCCACTGACACCTGTTGATTGTTGACTCGTACTGGGTCCTGTTTCAAGGCTGACTCCATGGCAACTGGCTGTGTATCGCAATGACAATCGTGCGGACTGAGTAAACCTGATTACGGGGGCCAGACGTAGCTTGACTAATCAGGCCTACACATACACGAACTTTGACATACATACAGATTTGCAACTACACCCCCACCCCCCTACCCAGCGCCTTCACCGCTTCTTCCCCCAGTCAGGCGGGCAGGTCTGGGCCAGCGCCTTTGTTTGGCTGCAGGACCAGATGTCTGTTTGCCTGTCCTGGACTACCTCTACTCCATCACCCCCATCCCAATGCACCCAAGATCCCACCCCTACTGCGTGTCCTGTTATAATGTTATGTTGTGTTATGTGCAGCAGTGCAAATGTACTGTTATGTGGTGTTATGTGCAGCAGTGCAAATGTACTGACTGTGTGCTTATGTGCTGAGGTGTTTTTTCCTGTTCCCACACTGTTCTTATTTTATGAGGATAGTCTGAGAACGGCTTTTTTATTCCCTCTCCTCTCCCAATGTCATGCTGTATCTGTTGCGAGGGTTAGGAGAGAGTTGTGATGGCGCCGCATATGGCGACTCGGTGTGTTTGTGTATGTTGCTTTAATGATTTTAATGCGATTTGCACTTACGATACCAAGACACATCCCTCGTGTGTGTAAACATACTTGGCAATAAAGCTTTTCTGATTCTGATTCTGAGTATATTTTACTTTCCCCCTATCCCTTACTTGCAGCAACAGTGTGAATTTCCCCGTTGTGGGAATAATTTTGAATCTTGATCTGCCTGCTCACATGTAGCTCTCTGTGGGTAGGACCATATATGAAGCGTGTGTTGAGACAGCAACTTTCTAAGTTTCTTGATAAACTCACAGGTGCTGCTAATGCTGCTAATGGGTATTGTAGATTCCCGGCCCCGGCAAGTTTGAAGAAGGAAACATGGAGGACCACACGTTATCTTAATACATTCTGTGGCGGTGTGGGACAAAAGAAATCTACCGGGAAATTTCATAGACCCTCGGGGGGAGGGGGAGAGATGAGTGTTTGGAAATAAGAGGCTGCTGCGGCCCGCCGTACAGCTTAGTTTGACCAGCGGGCAGCGGCGGCAGCCGGAACGGGCAATGGCGACGGCGGCGGCCGGAGTGGGCGATCAGACCGGATAGAGCGGCCTCAAAACACTACCGGCCCACCGGGAAAATTCCAGACTCTGCCGATTGCCACTGCGCCTCATGCACATATTCAAAATCCAAGTTTCAGGAACAGGATTCTTTTTCTTCACCCAGAAAAAGAAAAAGGATATTGAAAAAAGCAAAAGACCGGCTTTTTGAAGCGTGAAGGCTACCGTAGCTGTAATACGTAATTTGAACTGCGTGGTGCAAGAGAGTTGATTGCGATATATGATCTCAATGCTAGATGGGAGAAATTTCTTAAAGCCTTTAAGCAATCATTCTTTGAAAAGTACACAACAGGTGTCAAAGGATGAAAATGTCATTCTGAAGGAAAGCATTTCATTCTCATGTTTTTAGACCGTTCTGTGAGACAGCAAAGGCAAGATGGTCTACAGCTTAAGTCAAAAGCATCACTTAAACCTAACAAACATACTGAAATTAAAAATGATGTCAAATGGATATTGGTTCAAAGTGCAGCAGAGCAAATAAATTAACAGCTATTTAATTAAAATAGTTTCTACAGAATGATACCTGATAGGTCATAGGGTGAAAATAAATTACAAATATACTTTACTTGGGCAAAAGATTAAAGTTAATCCAGCTCACTGTCTTAAGTTAAACAGACAACTTGTAATGGTGGACAATAAGATATATTATTTTCTAACTCTCCCTACCTCCCTTTTGACAAACTTTGCACCCTGATTTTGGACATTTAATGTTCCTAGGCATTGAGAAGAACAGCTCTAATGCCCTAAAATAACAAACAACAAAAAACATTTAACAAAAAATAACAAATTAAATTTGAATGGTATTATAGAGAAAGATTGACAGCTCTACTTTCTATCCATTTTCTTTCTATGCGAGGACACCATGAAGACTCCAGAGACTGTTGATATTCCCTCCATGCTGATTTATTTGATACATTTTAACAAACCAACTGAGCTGCCTCAGACACATCAACTGACCACCGGTGATATTCAGTCAAATAGACAACTGAATCTAAGTTTCATATTTTTGGGCGGTGTCAGTTGGACACATTCACACCCACAGTTCCCTCATGTTCGTTACATCTTGAGATGGACCTGAACTGTTGATATTTTTACTTCAAACAGTCCTCTCATCTTCCTGTTCTTAAGTACAGGTCAGGGGTGAAAAAGGTGAGAAGGATATTACTCCTCTGGATGGGTCCGGGGGAGCCCCCCGTAACAAAATTTTAAATATTCCATATTTTAAAGCATCAATCTGATGCATTTTGAGATGCATTTTTTGCCAGCCAACAGTGTAATATTTCAATATGCCCTCATTAAAGTTAATTTGACTGGCAAAACAGTTAAAGCCCTTCTGACATTACACAATAATAAAAGTCATAATTTTTAAAAACTAAAAAGTTTTGGATAAATTTTTACTTCTTCCAACCATATGTTAAATTAAGAGTCAATGTGGATTTACATATTGCAATAATATCATAATCCTACAATGAATCATTGTGAAAACTAAACTTTACTACTTTGGCCAGGTCATCATCACAGAAGCGAATTAGTACATTCATGATTTTGTCCATGTTGATATTAGCTGCTTTATTTACATTTATTAAAAACGTTGCATTGTTTATCTTTTCATATAGCGGTAGCGGTCGTTGCCGGTAACATACTCGTATGACAGAGTGCACGGACCGAAGCTTTGTGACTAGCCAGCTCTTTCTTACCGCTGCTGCCGTCCAGTGTCTTCCTTGAACATGCACCAGGCTCCCTCAGTTTGAGACACCAAGTGCTGAACAGCTTCCCGTCTCCACTATATCCTGTCTATGGTCTCCACCCTACGTTCACCCTACATATAGGAGTTACAGTAATCCAACCTAGTGGTCACAAAGGCGTGTATTACTGTCTCAAAGTGCTGCCTAGTAAGAATCGGCTTTATTTTGCTTTATCCACTGCCCCAATCTGTTTGTCAAGCTTAATATCGGAGTCAATTTGAACCCCCCTTTTACGCCCTTGATTCCCACCCACTGCTTCAAACGTGAGATCAGGATTTCATGGTCCACCGTGTCAAATGCAGCAGTTAGATCCAGAAGCACCAAAACAACACAGTCACCAGAGTCAGTAGCTAGAAATATATCATTAAATACCCTTAAAAGAGCAGTTTCTGTGCTGTGCAGAGTTTTAAAACCGGATTGGAAGAGTTCAAGAATGTTGTGTTCTTCCAAAAAGGCCATTAGTTGACTGTAAACCACCTTTTCCAGTATTTTAGATATGAAAGGTAGTTTAGATATTGGCCTGAAATTGGATAGATCTGCAGGGTCGTGTCCAGGTTTTTTAATTAAAGGTTGGACTGCATGTTTAAAATTTCCAGTGACCACACCTGAGGAAAGGCTACTATTAACAACTGCAAGAACAGATGGACATATAGTAAAACATCCTTAAAAAGTCGAGGAGGGACAATTGTCACTTGGAGAACCAGAAGGCTTCATGTGGCCAACAATCTTTTGTAGTGCAAACTGAGTAACAGGTTCAAACATTCAAACAGAAATGGAATAATCATAAGTAGAAGGTGTCATTTTTACCTTCTCAGTAAAAAAATGAAGAAATTGTTCACACACAGCATGAGAGGCGTCAACACAACGCAATTTGCTGGACATTAAGAACAGAGTCAATAGTTTTGAACAACATACGAGGGTTGTTTGAGTTAGACAGAATAATTTCAGATAGGCATTTCCTTTTTGCTTCTTTCAAAATTGTCTGATAATGACGCCAGCAATCTCGTACTATTTGAAACGACACATGCAGTTTGCGCGAAGTTTAAATGTATTACAAGCAAGAACAGACTCAAATAATACAGGCATGTGGTCAGAGAACACTGCATCGCAGATCTCTAAGTTAATAACAGACAAACCAAAGGATAGGACAAGATCAAGTGTGTGCCCGCGTTCATGTGTGGGGCCAGACACATATTGCACAAGATTAAAAGAGTCAATAAGATATAAGAAGTCTTTTGCCATTGGCTTATCAGGACAACACACATGGATATTAAAATCCCCAACAATAAGGACACGGTCATATTTAGGCATAATTTCAGCCAAAAAAACGGCAGAGTTATTTATAAAATCCTTATTATATTTGGGAGGCCGAAAGACCACTGCACACAACACCGTGTGAGAGCAGCCCAGTTCGAATAAGCTGAGTTCAAAGCTTGTGTGCATAGATTCTAGCGATAGCTGTTTACATTTATAGTCATTCTTGTAGACAGTTGCTATTCCTCCTCCTCGACCCGATATCTGTGGGGAGTTAAAATAACAAAAATCATGCGGCAATAATTCAGAGAAAGCACTGGACTCCCGAACAGTCATCCACGTCTCTGTCATAAGAAAGAAATCCAATCCACGGGAAATGAAGAAATCATTCAGAATAAAAGTTTTTTCCGATAGCGATCTAGTGTTAACCTGGCCGAACCTGGCAGGAGCCGGTGGGTTTTCAAAAATTCACCCCGCGCCCACGGGGACGAGGAGAGGAGAGTCAACAGATGGTTTACTTCAAATGAGTACTGCGTGGACTACGGCCATGTGTAACCGTAAATTTCCTCTCTGTGTAAAAGATTTCTTACAAACAGAGCAGCTGAAAGGTTTTTCTCCTGTGTGGATTCTAATGTGTTTCTGTAAACTTCCTCTCTGTGTAAAAGATTTTTTACAAACTGAGCAGCTGAAAGGTTTTTCTCCAGAATGAGTCATCATGTGGTTCTTCAGGTTTCCACGTTCAGTGAAAGCTCTACCACACTGAGAGCAGCTAAAAGATTTCTCTCCTGTGTGGATTCTCATGTGTGACCGTAAACTTCCTCTCCGTGTAAAAGATTTATTACAAACTAAGCAGCTAAAAGGCTTCTCTCCTGTGTGGATTCTCATATGTGTCTGCAGATCTGACTTGAAGCCAAATCTGTTCCCACACTCAGAGCAGCTGAATGTTTTCTTACATCTTGAATCATGTTTCAGAGAGCTTAAAGTTGACTGATCTTCTCTGGTCTCCTTCCAATCAGCAATGTCATCAGTCTCAGGTTCAGAAGAGCATCCAGTCTGGTCTTCAGTCTCTGGTTGTAAAAGTGGATGTGGATGAGAGTTCCTGGCTGGTTCTGGTCCTCCAAAGTCCTCTCCACCAGCTTCTGTTTCCATGTGTTGAGTTTGTCTTTGATTAAGTTGTGAGGACTGAGCTTCCTCTTCATCATCTTCACTCTTCACATGGACAGGAGTGAATGGGAACTTGGTGATAACAGCCTCCTCCAGCCCTTGAAGCTGTTCTCCCTCCTGACTGCTCCACAGTTCCTCTTTAATGTGTGTGGGGTGCTCTGGCTCCTGCTGGTCCACACTGGAGCTACACTCTTGCTGCTCAGGTGGAACCTCTTCTTTAACTACCAACAGCTGCTGCACATCTGCAGGAAACAGGAAACATACATTGAGGAAAACCGGGACTACATGGTTCTGCATACTAACTTCCAGAGCGCTCAATCTGTAAAGACCATGGATGTATTAAGAGAACTGGATACAGTGTTCGACGCAAAGCCCCATTCATTCATTCTGAAGATAGCTAGCCCTGCCAGTTTGGGAATAGAGACATTTATAACATTGCATCCAGGTTACAGGCTTTACAGTATACAGCGCTCGGACGTATCATTAGATAATACGCATGATGAATTACAGCCATTATATCCATTTTTACAGCTACAGTATAGGATCTCATCTGTCGTGAGCCTGCAGTACAGGGCGATGTGGGCGCAGTCCTGCGGGTCTGCTCATGTTCTATATGTGTGTTAAATAATTCTGGATTTGGCTATTAGTGCAATTTAAAACATGATGGTTTGAACAAGGACCATTTAAATGTTCAGACTGTTAAGTTGATGTACCCCCAAAAGAATGTGAAAACTTTTTACTTGCCCCCACACAAAAAACAAGTTTGAAAAACCCGTCAAAAACTTAAAAAAGAAAACATCAGTGGGGCTCAGTGGAGAGGGCTGAGGGGGTGCAGTTGGTTGTGGGATGTCAGAGTAGGAGCGGGTGAGGGGAGTGAATGTGGGATTATACATCCTGCAGTAAAGCACTGCACTTTTGAACTCTGGGAAAAACCAAAGACCAATCAATTGGTAGAAGATCAAGGAGAATTTCAGTTGACAGATATTTTCGGTGTTTGAATATAGCACTTATGTACACAGTACTTTAAAGGGGTGATAGAATGATTATATAGGGTATTTCACACGGTTCCTTAAGGTCTCCTAATAGGGTATGTAACATTGGTTGGGCTGAAAATGACACAGGTGCTATTCTTTTGGCCCTTAACCATCCCTTTGGAATTTCTCTATTTGGAACGACAGCTTTTCTTCAGAATGTGGTATGCTCATGAATATTTAGATGAGCTGCACACTGATTGGTTGAGCGAACCACATACACATACAGTGGAGACGAGACAGCAGGTCTCATATTTCAGACACTGCAACGTTATACATTGTTTGTCTGCGATTTCATTATTAAATTCACTTCTGAGACTTTTTTATGTGAGAAATCAACTAAATAAAGCTCACATATGGGCCATTTACGAATATTGATGGCTAACTGCAAATTTGGTAAGGCGTGTCTGACTTCAGGAGAGCCACACAGTCTGCCCCTGCTGGGCTTACTGGACTACCCGGGAGCTCGGGGCTCCATGGAGCTCGCCGGCTGCAAGCTGCCGGCATAACTATCGTTTGAATTTCGTCACGGCATGTATATCACAGCTACCCTAAGGTCTTACAAAGCTTAGCTAATCGTTTCTTACATGTTGAGTCAGGTTTCAAAGAGTTTAAAGCTGACTGAGGTTCTGTGGTCTCCTTCCAATCAGCACTGTCATCAGTCTCAGGTTCAGAAGAGTCTCCAGTCTCTGGTTGTAAAAGTGGATGTGAGTTGCTGGCTGGTTCTCCACAGTCCTCTCCATCAGCTTCTGTTTCCATCGGACCAAAACATTTATGTCTTTTGACTAGAGAACGCCAGGCAAATCTTTTGTTACAAACACTGCAGCTGAATCTTTTCTCTCCTGTGTGGACTACCATGTGTTTCTGTAAATGTTCTCTCCGTGTAAAAGATTTCTTACAAACTGAGCAGCTGAAAGGTTTTTCTCCTGTGTGAGTTATCATGTGTTTCTTCAGGGTTCCACTAAAGGTGAAAGCTTTACCACAATCAGAGCAGCTAAAAGGCTTCTCTCCTGTGTGAATTCTCATGTGTATTTGTAAATTTCCTCTCTGTGTAAAAAATTTTTTACAGACTGAGCAGCTGAAAGGTTTTTCTCCTGTGTGAGTTCTCATGTGATCTTCCAGATCTGACTTGTGGCCAAATTTCCTCCGACACTCAGAGCAGCTGAATGTTTTCTTACGTCTTGAATCACGTTTCAGAGAGTTAAAAGCTGACTGAGCTTCATCTTCATAATCTTCACTCTTCACAGGGACACGAGTGAATGGGAACTTGGTGATATCAGCCTCCTCCAACCCTTGAAGCTGCTCTCCCTCCTGACTGCTCCACAGTTCCTCCTGTTCCTCTTTAATGTGTAGGGGGTGCTCTGGCTCTTGCTGGTCCACACTGGAGCTACACTCCTGCTCAGGGGGAACCTCTTCTTCAACCACTGACAGCTGATTAACATCTGCAGGAAACACATACAGAGAAATGTTGTGGAACTGTATCTTATCACCTGGATTGCGATTGTTATAAAGAATTAGTGGTTGCTAAGTCAGTTACTTAGGTTTTGTATGAACCACTGATTATTTATTAGTTGTTTTGGCTTGCTCATGCTAATGTAATCTTAAAATGTCCCCCACCGTGTTTGACGTGTTTGCGTCGTTCTCCCGATACGATTACATATTTTTGTGTATCTATTGTTAGCATGTATCTTAATTGTACAGGTTGTGTATGCAACAATAAGATACAGTAAGGAGGAACTTCTCAACATTGGCAAAGTTCACCGCAAGCATGAAAACCGCCTGTTGGACTGTGACTTTCTCCTTCGTCGGGATCCAGCCAACTATACCTGGAAGGATAAAGCGGCAACGGCTTCCCACGATCAATACAGCCAAACCACTGTGCGCCCAAGGCGGAGACGAAGCATGAGAGGTGGGCTACATGCTAGGCTAAAGGCTAGAGCTACTTGAACACCGCTACCTAGCCTGCTGCTGGCCAATGTACGTTCACTGGAAAATAAGATGGACGAGCCAAGGACTAGAACTACAACTCAGCATGAGTAAAGGGAATGCTGTGCTCTTGTTTTTACAGAAACCTAGCTTGAACAGATGGTGTGGGGATGTGCGTGTTGTTGAAAAACACTGCTCAGCTGATATTGAATCGTTGTTGGTACAGTGCAGACCCTTTTATTTACCAAGGGAGTTCATCGCTGTGTTTCTACTGGCTGTTTACATCCCGTCACGAGCAGATTACGTAACTGCGCTGGGGATGAGACTGCACACCCAAATTACATGTTTATTGTGGCTGGTGATTTTAATCAATGCAACCTCAGGATTGTCCTCCCCAAATACCATCAACATGTGAGCTTTCCAACAAGGGAGAGGAACATTCTAGACCAAGCGTACAGCAACATGAATGATGCCTACAAGGCTGTGCCTCGGCCCCACTTTGGACAATCAGACCACATCTCAGTAATCCTTTATCCATCATACAGGCAACTCCTCAAGCAAGACCCCCCACCCCTAGTAAGTAAAACTGTTAAGGTGTGGAATGAAGAAACTGAACTGTTGCTTCAGGACTGCTTTTGGAGTACAGACTGGGTTGTGTTTAAAACCACTGCTGTAAAAGGGGAATCTACTGTAGACATAGAGGAGTATGCTGCAGCCGTCACTGGCTATATTAGCACATGTACTGCAAACATTACACCTACAAGACTAGGGATGTAACGGTATGAAAATGTAACCTCACGGTTATAGTGACCAAAATTTCAAAAAATGTGTTCAATATGTTCAGAAAACACTGACAGGCCTACACAAGTTGAAATAGTCTCAAAAAGTATTAACAGTGTTTATTATATTACAAAAATATAGGCTAGGAAATAGGCTAGGGCTGCACAATTAATCGAATTTTAATCACGATCACGATTTTGGCTTTCCACGATCAAATTTGCGTGATCGAGCGATATTTAAAATGCGTCATAGAACGCTCCTTATCAAAGTTTTTGCAAAGCCACTTTAGCGCTCCATAAACCACTGTGTGATCACGTGCCTCTGTGAGCCAATCAGAGTTGTTCCCTGCACCGCGCAGCTTAGTTTCTAGATGTAGACAGTCACAGAGGACAGAGTAACGTGAAGAAAATTCCACAACAGGTAGCAGTCGGTCATCATAAGCCGGTCACAATGTTTACCAGTTTACCAGTAAACGCAACATTGTGTCCCGTATGTTTTGTTTTTCAGAAAACAGCAGTGACCATAGTGCTAGTTGTGTCTGTTAGCTCATAGCTTTAGCAGCAGACTGTTGTACGTCCCGCTGTTGGAAATCCTGTCACACTACACCGTTTAGCTGTCAGCATTTTAGCTGTATTTAATCCAATTACTACTGTGGCTAACGGTAGGCTAACGTTACCTGCTGTGTAACGTGTTATTAGTGTTTACTAGCGTGACATCCAGCGATGTTTATGTTGCCTCTAACGTGGGTTTCGGAGCATCAGAGCGCAACGCAGACATGTAAAGCCTGCTTCACACGGGACGATTTTAAAATTATCGGCCGATTTTCCAATCCTGAGAGACCCCACACACGGTGATGAAAAATCACGGGTCTAACAGTTTTGGTCGTACAGTGTGTGGTGCGCAGCACACGGCAAAATCAACACATTACCGTTGAAATAAACGTTCATATATTCGTTTCCATGTACTCTGGTGGACGGTAGTTGTGGATGTAGTTATGCCCATCGACTTCATTTATTTTACACAGGCTGCGTGCTCGTTTGTCCCCGGGGGACACCACACACACGAGGAGAAATTGGGCCAAAAAATCCAACATGTTGGATATCCCCGATTTGAGATCGGAGCGGTCCCGACATCCTTCCGAGCAGACAAGAGCAGTCTTAACACACCACACACGGCAGGAATATCTGGTCAGATTATTTTACGATAATCGGAGCATCTTTAGGGGGATCAGGGCTAAAATCGGCCTAATTATCCTGCCGTCTGAACCAGGCTTAAGTAGCAGTGTAATGAGCCAATGAAATCTGCGTTACTATTTCGTCAGGTAGATACCTTACGGCAAACGTGCATGTATGGAAAGCAGTCGCACAACAGCTGAAATGGCATACTCATTCACAGTATCCTTCAATAAAGGAGGAATGTAGCACAATATGGATGTACTAACAGGAATGTAGCACAATATGGATGTATTAACAGGAATGTAGCACAATATGGATGTAAAAGCAGTTATAATTAGCCTATAAGACAATAAAATTTGTTTTGGTTAAATCAACAAATAATCGTGATAATTAATCGTGATCTCAATATTGATCAAAATAATTGTGATTATCATTTTGACCATAATCGTGCAGCCCTACAATAGGCTTGTAAAAACTATTGAAAACTGGCTACTAAAACACTGGCCGACTGTAGGGGTCCGGTAAGAACATAAACCAGAGATGTCTGACTTTGAGATCCAGGAAGATTTATTTACAACTCCAACATTAAGTTAACTATGAAGTTGTATTTGACGTTACATGTGAAGTTGGTTCTGAAATATAAGCAAATAATAATGCACATTAATAAGCATCTGACTTACTATGAACATTATTTACCAAAACTAAATAGTATAGCCACCAGCATACAAGAAACAATACTAAGAATTACATTAATTTCTCTGTAATAACATAAATGTAACCTATTGCTCAGTAACACAAACTGAGAATTAAAGCTGCAAGCAGCGATGAACGGGCCCTCGCCTCCTTGCAGGTCGAGGGTACTGGTGGACGCCGCTTTTTGCGGCCGTGCATTTGCACTCAGACCATGCAATATCACATGTAGACCACACATTCTAAGTCTCATGTAAATCGGAATAACTTTTGCCAAGATACAACCGTTCCTGATTCAACAGCCACCTACAGGAACTTGGTCCTCCATAACTTGCGCATTGTGTTAGCTATCAAAATTCTTTTGATAACTTTTAGTCACGAGAGTCCACCAAGTCTATATCCAAGCTTTCGTGCAGATTGGACTCACAGCCCAGGAGGAGTTAGACAAAGTAGGTTTCCCATGTATTGCGATGTGGCTAATTAAGAAAAAGAAAATCTAACAGCGCCATCTAATGGCCGATTCACTCAAAATTTGGCATGGATCTCAAGCCCCTATGCGGAACAACTGTGTCATGTTTTGTGGCAATTGGAATAAATCTTGGCAAGATACGCAACTGCCTGTTTACAGCCCTCTACAGGAAGTTGGTCCTCTATAACTTTTTACCTCTCACACATTTTTTTGCACAATCAAAATTCTTTTTATAACTTTTAGTCACAAGGGTCCACCGAGTCTACGTGCAATTTTTTGTGCAGATGGGACTCAAGCTCTAGGAGGAGTTACAAAAAGTAGGTTTCGCATATAGCGAATTTGCAAATTAATAAAAAGAAAATTAAAACAGCGGCCTCTTAAGGCAGATTGACACCAAAAGTTTTGTGTCCATCGGAATAGACGTTGCCAAGATACAACCGTTCCCATTTTAACACCCACCTACAGGAACTTGGTCCTCCATAACTTGCGCATTGTTTTATCTGGTGAAGATCGGAGCAATTATGTCCAAGTTAAAGCCTTCCACGCATTAGGGGGCACTATAGAGCCCGCTTACAGGTATGGGCCAAATCCCTGTACAATCTCGCAAAGCTCCCAGGTTTATAAATCACAATTTTTCACGCATAAAAGTCCAGGCGGAAATGGCCATGGCCTTTATCAGGAGATTCAGTTGAATCCAGGAAATACGAGGATATACAGTACAGGCCAAAAGTTTGGACACACAATGCGTTTCTTTATTTTCATGACTATTTACATTGTAGATTCCCACTGAAGGCATCAAAACTATGAATGAACACATGTGGAATTATGTACTTAACAAAAAAGTGTGAAATAACTGAAAAAATGTCTTATATTTTAGATTCTTCAAAGTAGCCACCCTTTGCTTTTTTTGATAACTCTGCAAACCCTTGGTGTTCTCTCAATGAGCTTCATGAGGTAGTCACCTGAAATGGTTTTCACTTCACAGGTGTGCCTTGTCAGGGTTCATTAGTGGAATTATTTCCCTTATTAATAAAAAAGCAAAGGGTGGTTACTTTGAAGAATCTAAAATATAAGACATGTTTTCAGTTATGCGAGCGACGTCGCAGAATAATAACTGTTGGAGCTATTCATTGTTTTGTTATTGTTAGAGCCATAGTCATTGTTTGTTATATTTAATAGTTAAATATTAATTTATTTAATATTTCGGTTTTTGCTTGAATCGTATAGCTACATCAATTTGTTTATCATTAGTATTTTATTTTGCTTATTTTCAGTATCATCAAGTGCTTTTGTTTTGAAAGTACCAAGCAGCCTTAGCCACAGGTAAAGTCTACAAATATGGGTGAACAGGTATGTGGGAGGTAGACACCGGGGAGGGCTGATGGTTTTTTACCAGAGCCTAGAGACGCCATTGCTCCTTTGTGTGAAATGTTTGTTGCTGAGAAATTGGATTAATAAACCTCACAGAAATGCCATCTCTGCCTTGACAATGAACGTTTTTATCTCTGCGTAAGATTCACTCCTTCGGTGTCTCAGTGGCTTTGGGACTTTGGAGTTTTTAGTTTGTTTTTGTTCAGTCTGAGGACAATTCGCCACTACAATAACCCTTACAATTTGCGTGTTGATAGGACCGGTCGACTGACGATGCAGTCAACGCTGCCATCCACACAGCCCTCATGCATCTTGAAGGCAAGGACACGTGTGAGAATGCTATCTGTTGACTACAGTTTGGCATTCAACACAGTCATACCATACAGGCTCTCCAAAAAGCTCCTCACCTGACACCCTCCCTCTGTAACTGGGTCAGTCAGAGTTGGACAAAGGACATCTGACATCAGAACTGTAAACCCAGGGAACCCACAGGGTAGTGTGCCAAGTCCACTGCTGTACACACTCTTCACCTATGACTGTGTAGCGTCCCAGACTGACACCAGCATTTTAAAGTTTGCGGATGGCACTCTACAGTAGGCCTGTCATGATAGTCAATGAATCAATTAATCGCACGATAAAAAAAATTAGGTCGATAATTTTTCCAGCCACGATAATTTCCATTTGCATGCTTGTTTGTTTTCCTTGTGTCTCTCTCTCTCTCTCTCTACCAAAGAGATTGGAGGACCACTCTCGGTTCCTTAACGTAACGAGCAGTGAACCCTCTTGTCAGTTGCATTGTCTTTGTGTGGGGAGGCGGGACTCCTGGCAGAGAGACAGAGAAAATGCTTGAGAGTTGGAGCAGGGTTTCCCGCAGCACTTTGCAGTTAAGGCGCCGTCAAAAAAAAAAAAAAAAAAAGGATATGAGCGATATCCACCGTGTTACTCTGCGTCCTGTTTTCTCCCTTTTATTCCAAAGCACACAGTTGACAACCTGCAGGTGGAGGCGGTGGAGACACACAGACACACACACACACAGACAGACACACACACACACACACACACACACACACACACACACACACACAGCAGGCAGAGATGTATTCTTCATAGATGTTCTTTTGGACATACACATGTTCCACAAGTTCCTTCCTGAGACTATTTTGCAGAGTCCCTGTGGCTCCATCCAGTGGTCAACACCGCCCAAGACGATTGTGACTGGTTTAAAGGGGGTGATAGAATGCAAAACTGATTTTACCCTGTCATAGTTAAATAATGACAGTTCGGTGGGTAAATAGGACATACATAGAAGGTCAAAATCCCATTGACACCCCTTTACTATGAAAATCTCATATTTTGAAACTGCCGCTGAAAACGGGCAAATCTCAACAAAGCTACTTGCTTACATAAGCATCTCAGGACCTGTACCTTTGTCACGGCCATGGGTCTATTAAGAGAACGGTCACGCCCCAACATTTACATAGGCTACACAACTGACCTGAGATCAGGTAGTCTTCTGAATCTAGGTCACGCAGATCTCTGCTATTCCATTACAAAATTCACTTCTGAAACTTTTTTTATGCGAGAAATCAACTATGTAAAGCTCAAATATGGGCGGTTTTACGAAAATGGATGGTTAATTGCAAATTTTGTCAGAGTTCAGCGCCGGTGCTGCCTGTGTTGCTGCCTCGCCGCCTGGCCTGCCTTCCTTCACAGAACCCGGCCTGCTGTGAGGTAGATGGAGCTCAGTCATGGCTGGCAGCTCACAGCACTCCATACCCACGCAAAGTCACCCTTTTTTGGGCTAACGGACTACAAAACGCCGCTGCCCTGACAGAGCTCCAGGGCCTGCATCTCCCCTCTTCCTGCTAGCTAAATGCCCGGTGTGCGTGAGTGAGAGCGCGGTCAGCGAGCTTGTTACGCCAGCAATCTCTTACCACAGGTTCCAGTTAATCTTTTAATGTGTGTAATTATAATGTGTTGAGTTATTTAAACAAACGATTGGGGAAATTAACGCTGCTTGTCTGCGAGTCTCATTGATAGAGCCTGCGGCAGGATGTAGCTCTATCAATGAGAGCTAGCTAGCCTCCTCTTAGAATTCCTCGGAAATTCACAAATATTCATTAACTTGAAATCGGACACCGTTGTTAGCTTTACAAAACATTTAGGTAGATGTTGTATAAGTGGCGTGACGAAATTCAAACTGTAAATATACTCGAATTACGCCGAAAATGAAGCTAACTATCCGTGATTTGTAGCTACACATAGATAGGATTGAAGGGACAGTCGCAGCTAACGAAACCCCTAATCTTCACAAACTTGAAATCGGACACCGTTGTTAGCTTTATAAGAGACATTAAGGTAGATGTTGTATAAGTGGCGTGACATGTGTGTAACATGTGGTAAGAGATTGCTGATGTAACAAGCTCGCTGACCGCGCTCTCACTCTCACACACGGGCCATTTAGATAGCAGGAAGAGGGGAGATGCAGGCCCTGGAGCTCTGTCAGGGCAGCGCCGTTTGGTAGGCCATTAGCCCAAAAAACGGTGACTTTGCATTGATATGGAGTGCTGTGGGCTGCCAGCCGTGACGGAGCTCCAAGTACCTCATAGCAGGCTGGGGTCTGTGAAGGAAGGCAGCCCGGGCGCTGTTGAGGAAGGTGTGGACATGCAAGACTAGTGTGAAAGAAACCCTACTCCTAAAATAAAATAAACCAGGTTGTCTTGAACTTTTATGCTCTTGACTTCTGGAGATTTTTTCCCCCTTTATTTCCCCTAAAAACCCTGTTAAGGTTGTTCCTACCTTCCTCTTCATCATCTTCACTCTTTACAGGGACAGGAGTGAATGGGAACTTGGTGATATCAGCCTCCTCCAGCCCTTGAAGCTGCTCTCCCTCCTGACTGCTCCACAGTTCCTCCTGTTCCTCTTTAATGTGTGGGGGGGCCTCTGGCTCCTGCTGCTCCTCTTTAATAACAATCTGGCTTTTGTCTTCTGGAGGCAAAGCTGAAACACAGACAGTTAATGTCAGCTAAACTTTAAAGATTGCAGGGTTTCCCCCAGAAAAGATGTAGCTCGGTGGCCAGTGTGAAAATGAGACTCTAAAAAAGCTAGAAGACTCCATAGGGTCCTACATGAAGTCAGTGCTACAAGCTAACTGGAGATTTGACTACATCTAAGTACCGGTTAAGATGACTTGAATTGTAATTATGATTTTGTATCTTGTATTTGTTCTTGTTAGACACACACATACATACAGACACACACAGACACAAACACACAGAGAAACACACACATACACACACACACACAGAGACACGCACACACATACAAACACACACAGACACACACACACACACACACACGCAGAGACACAGACAGACAGACAGACACAAAGCCTCAAATATTTTAAAATAGGACTACGTCTAAGTTCAATTCAATTCAATTCAATTTTATTTATAGTATCAAATCATAACATAGGTTATCTCGAGACACTTTACAGATAGAGTAGGTCTAGACCACACTCTATAATTTACAAAGCAACCAACAATTCCAACAATTACAGTAATTCCCTCAAGAGCAAGCAGTGCGACAGTGGCGAGGAAAAACTCCCTCTTGGGAAGAAACCTCGGACAGACCCAGGCTCTTGGTAGGCGGTGTCTGACGGGCCGGTTGGGGGTGTGATGAACAGTGGCGATAATAGTCACATTAATAATGGAACAGTGACTGGATGTAGCGGGAAGCTGCAGGGTTCAGCAGGAAGCTGCAGGGTTCAGCAGGACGCAGCCGGTTAAGTACCGGTTAAGATGACTTGAATTGTCATTATGTTTTTGTATCTTGTTTTTGTTCTTGTTATAGACACACACACACACCATCTAAGCCTCAGTGATTACAATACTGCGCTGTTGTGTTCCAAGGTGAACATCACTACTATGTAACAATCACAGTCCTAAGGGAATAACCAGCGCCCTTTATATTATATTATTTTATATAAAGACACTAGGAATAACTATTAAATAAGAACCTTTGTTTATCTAGAAAACAGCCCCGAGATCACCATCACCAAACTCCATGTAAATAATCAGTACTTTTAGCGTGTATAGAACCAGCATATCTCCACCAGACTCCATGTAAATAATCAGGACTTTTAGCGTGTATAGAGCCAGCATATTTCCACCAGACTCCATGTAAATAATCAGGATTTTTAGCGTGTATAGAACCAGCATATCTCCACCAGACTCCATGTAAATAATCAGGACTTTTAGCGTGTATAGAGAGCTTTTGATAGTTTTCTTGTGTTTCTGTCCACTTTGATTGCAGTGTGTTTTACGATGATAAAAGTAGTGATTATTTACATGGAGTCTGGTGTGTTTGGCGAAGGCCTGTTAAAGAGCGAAGATTACAATAGATCTTATGAACAAATGCTTATTTCTATACGTCCTATCGTCATATCGTTGCTGAGAGAAGAGATCCCAGGAAGGAGAGACAGATCAACTGAAGGTTTAATGATCAAACCTGCTCTGTGTAGCCGAAGCTGAGGGTTGAAAACAGCGTCCAGTAGCTCCCGTTGTCGCTCGTTCTCCTCTTTTGAACGACAAAGTTTCTCCTCGTACTCTGCTATCGTTCTTTCAAACAGCCCAAATATCTCTTCAGCAGCCGCAGTTAGTCGCTGCTCCACCAACGCTCTCAGCATCTGGACTTTACACATTTTAACTCTTTCTCAACACAACAAAGATACTCTGCTAACACTCCTTTCTACTAGACGCCATCTTGTTCAAAGTGTGAAGCTAGCCGCAGTGAAGACTGCAGCTTCCGGTGCAGATTAGTTGCTGAACTTCAAAATAAAAGTCCGGAAGTGTTCGAGATTTCCACGGGAAAACACACAGGAATATAAATGATTAAAACACTTTTTGAAGAAAGACAAATACCTTATTAAATGTTCGGAGCTCGGATAAAACAAAGAACCAAATTAAAGATGATGGTAGTTTGTTTCCCTTTCCTTTTAATGTGTCAAACAGAAGATACAAGTTTTGGTCTTGCAGTGTAATTTCATCTGATTTAGTTGTTTGTCTGGAGGTGAACATCAACTTCACCTTCAGAAAGCAGGGGCCTGTTTCACAAAAGCAGAATATATAAATCCAGGATAACTGATAAAGCGAGGCTTGAACTAGTCTAATCTGTGCATCCTGGCTTGGTGCGTTTCACGAAGGCCAAGCCAGGCTGAGGAGGAGAGACTAGGTCGAGCCAGGCTGAACTAATTCAGATAGATGCGCGTCCACGGATTTCCTCAAAAGACAGCGAGGTTGATCACAGATTTACTGATGCCAAAATGAAAAATACGCATTGTACATACCTTATACAGAGTGAGCAGCAGCTTCTTGTGGAAGTATGATGACGTGAAACACATTATTTGTATAAAAAAAAGAAACACGGCCACTGTAATAAAACAGCGAGAGAAAGCAAGGCAGACGATTGTGGATGGACTGCGTAAGTAGCCTAAAAATATACATTAATGGACCACTGCTCTGAATTGAAACCATCATAATCCTACCATTCAAGGATTAGGCTACTAATAATTTGCACAAATTAACAGTTGTACTCTTTACCTTAAAAGTAAGCAGAAGATAATGTTACTCAGGAAATTTACCATGAAGATCAATTTTCTACAACGCTAGAATATGATGCATAAATATATATATTAATATATTCACTCTGTTTCTCCCTCTCTCTAGCTCTCTCATGGGCTAAAATATAAATTTCCCAAGTCATATTAACTTCCACTGCTCGCTTTTAATGCAACTGTTTGTTTTTGCCAATGACAGTGACTCACCGAATGGTTTCAGTTAAGAGCAGTAGTTCATAAATATATATTTTTAGACTATCATTCAGTCGGTCTGTTATTATCTGCCACGCTTTTTTTTATAGAGGACGAGTTTCTTTCTCTACATATTATATGCCTTGCTCCCTCGTATATATGGACATAGGAAATAAAGACACTGAAGAAACTGGACTCTAAAATCTAGAAACTATAAAGATAATTAAGTGATAAATCCCATGCACACTGTAAACATGAGTATATCCATCAGCTATTTCCTTCCAGCAAAATATAAGGTCAAAAACCATTGAGGTGTCCTCTCCCTGTTGTTACATAAATGTACAGTAGTCTACACTAGATAGTTACTGGTCCAGTGAACTAAGACTATCATTTGGGAGGATTGTACAATTAGGATATGTTCTTAAAATTGTACAATCCTCCCAAAAGATAGTCCCAGTTTACTGGACAACACAAATTGTGTGCTAAGAATGCCAAATACAATGCAAACATGATCCTTACGGTTAAAGAATAATAAAAAAAATTAATCAACTAAAATAATTCAAGGTGCATTGATCAACTATAGAAATGTACAGCATTGTATGTATTGCCCTTAATAACAGACTTCATTTAAAACATTTTACATTTTAATAACACACTTCATTTTATCAGCCTTTTCTAATTATCTATTAATAGATATATCTATATCCAAACAACTGCCATATAATATTCATCAAACTTCTAACAACAATATGAACAGCAGTCTCCATACAGCAATATAACAGTAACAGTGACTGTCACATGAATAATTATAATTAAAAAAAAATGGTCACAACTTTAAATAATAACTTAATACTTAAATGAACAGCAATATGCACCTGTTGTATTTTAATCCAGGCTGATAAAAATAGGGTAAAACCACTGCTGGGTGAACAGAAAAGGCTCCAGGATTAAATAAATCCTGGCTGTTAGCCTGGTCAGGAGCAGGCTAGCTGTACAGAATAAATCTCCATGGTGATTTATGTAACTCCGCTTTCGTGAAACCGAGGATAACAGGGAAATCCTGGCTTAATCCCTTATCTTGGTTTTGTGAAACAGGCCCCAGGAAACACTGTGAATGGACCCAACCAATCAGGGTTTGTTATTGTGTTCCCACTCAACAGGAGGTGCATCTCATGGCCAGTAACCTCTCTAAGCTGCTCCCTTGAGGGATGGGTTAAATGCAGAGAATGAATTTCGCTACATGTATGTGACAATAAAGTACCTTTACCTTTAAGCTGGACGTGTAGCCGTTATATTGTTAGCTAGTTGCATTTATAATAAAACATCAGATTTTACAAACTACATGTGTTTCGTGGGCAGAAATCTTAATGTGTAAAGTAACTAGTAACTAAAGCTGTCAGATGAATGTAGTGGAGTAAAAAGTACAATATTTCTCTCTGAAATGTAGCGGAGTAGAAGTAGAAAGTGGCATGAAAATAAAAGTCTAGTTTAAAGTACAAGTACCTCAACATTTGGACTTAAGTAAAGTACTGGAGTAAATGTAGTTAGTTACATTCCTCCAGTGATCATTACTGAGACACAAAACTGTATATAAAACAAAGCCATAATAAAAACAGCAACACGTCAGCACATAATAACACTGTTATTATAACAGCAATAATGAAACAGCAGCACAATAATAACTAAGTACATATGTATACGTCGGACGGTTCACGCCTCGCCCATTAATACCTGACAATGAACACCTCGAAGGGCATTAAGCTGCTTATACCATGGTCACTTGCCAAATAACATTTTTAAAATATAAGTTTATATTTTAATTAGTTTTACAATCAAAATCTAAAGTTTTTCCAAACAATAACTCTTTTTCCCTGGTTATGCCTGAGGGTTAGACTAATACCTGGAACAATCATCCCATCCTATAAGGTTCTTACGCAACGCAAATGTTGTTCACTCCTACAGGAAATAGGAAGGACCTTACATACAACTTGCCAAACCTTAGCAACCGGAGATATTTATAGTCCGCTCAGCTCGTAGAATCCTTCAGCTCAGCTACGAGCCAGAAAGCTAACGATATGCTAGCAAGATTCAAAGTCAATAACAGTTACAGTACAGTTGGCAATCAGTAAAAATAATTTGACCGTATGTTGAACAACAAGACAAGCTAGCTATCAGCCATGTCATTGTCCCCAAAACAATAGAACGACTTTTATGAACAATTTGATCCGCGATGTGTAAGGTTACGGTCGGCTGCAGCCTGAAGTAGCGACCTGAACAGTGGACGGGATGTGAGCTAACGTTATTCGCTGTGAAACAAAGTCAGATCAGAGGGGCAGTAGAACTTACTTCTTACAGCGTGTGTATTAGCGCCATCCTGTGGTGTTCAGAGAACGAGGCACTGAAGCACATCCCAGTGTTGGAAATAATACCAGATTCACATTTCCTTTTTTTATTAATGTAGCGCATTCATTTAGAACAGTAAACAATCAGTTTCACTGGAACTCCTTTAGTAGGTGACCTACATCACTTTTTATGGACACTCTGCAGCCAATCAGAATCAAGTCCTATAACACTTCAGGGTAACCATAGTGGTCCTTTGACCCACTGCCGATGGGTCTAACGTTAGAGGTCCGCTGACCCACTGCTGCTTTGTCTAACGTTAGCGGCCAGCTGACCGGTTGTCGCTGGGTCTAACTGTTCCTCCTCATTCCCTCCGAGAACGTCACCCGAGCTGCGTGAGGAGGCTCTCCTCCCAGCAAGCTTCGAAACAGTTTACTGACGCATATTGTCACTGGACAACTAACAATCGCCATTTTGTTGTGTACCCAACGACACATCAACTGACCACCGGCGATAGTCAGTGGAATAGACAACTGAATCTAAGTTTCATATGACTCTCTTCTTTTGCAGTGTTTTGGTTGGTTTCAGTTGGACACATTCACACCCAAAGTTCCCTCATGTTCGTTACATCTTTAGATGGACCTGAACTGGTGATATTTTTACTTCAAACAGTCCTCTCATCTTCCTTTTCTTAAGTACACCTAGGTCGTTGTAACCCAGACAATAACTACTAATGTACATGCTAGTCAACATGCTACTTCAAATGAATTGACTTTTTTTCATCCAGGAGGGTACTCAGCATGTCCTGGTGTACCACACCGGTCATATCAAACAATTATATTTCTTTACAAACACTGCAGCTGAATCTTTTCTCTCCTGTGTGGATTGATTTGTGTAACCATACATTTCCACTCTGTATAAAAGACTGAGCAGCTGAAAAGTTTTTCTCCTGTGTGGATTTTCATGTGTCTGTTTAGGTGTCCACGTTCAGAGAAAGCTCTACCACACTCTACTATATCAAATGGTTAGACAGTACTATTAGCAGCTGAATGTCTTCTTACATCTTGAATCATGTTTCAGAGAGTTTAAAGCTGACTGAGGTTCTCTGGTCTCCTTCCAATCAGCACTGTCATCAGTCTCAGATTCTGAAGAGTTTCTAGTCTGGTCTCCATCAGCTTCTGTTTCCATGTGTTGAGTTTGTCTTTGATGAAGCTGTGAGGACTGAGCTTTCTCTTCATCTTCACTCTTCACAGAGACAGGAGTGAATGGGAACTTGGTGATATCAGCCTCCTCCAGCCCTTGAAGCTGCTCTCCCTCCTGACTGCTCCACAGTTCCTCCTGTTCCTCTTTAATGTGTGGGGGGGGCTCTGGCTCCTGGTGGTCCACACTGGAGCTATACTCCTGCTGCTCAGGGGGAACCTCTTCTTTAACCACCAACAACTGCTCAACATCTGCAGGAAAAGGAAAACACTCAGGAAACAGAATCAAGTACAGACAATGGTTTAGACAATACTTTTAGCTATGTCAACTGTTTAGACAGTACCTTTAGCTACTATATCAAATGGTTAGACAGTACTATTAGCAGCTGAATCTTTTCTTACATGTTGAATCATGTTTCAGAGAGTTTAAAGCTGACTGAGGTTCTCTGGTCTCCTTCCAATCAGCACTGTCATCAGTCTCCGGATCAGAAGAGTCTCCAGTCTGGTCTTCAGTCTCTGATTGTAATAGTGGATGTGAGTTCCGGGCTGGTTCTGGTCCTCCACAGTCCACTCCATCAGCTTCTGTTTCCATCGCACCAACACATTTATGTGTTTTGACATGAGAACGCCAGGCAAATCTTTTGTCACAAACACTGCAGCTGAATCTTTTCTCTCCTGTGTGGACTACCATGTGTGACCGTAAACTTTCACTCTTTATAAAAGATTTATTACAAACTGAGCAGCTGAAAGGTTTTTCTCCTGTGTGGATTCTCATGTGTGTCTTTAAATATCCATGCTGTCTAAAAGATTTATTACAAACTGAGCAGCTAAAAGGTTTTTCTCCTGTGTGGATTCTCATGTGCATCTTTAAATTTCCATTGTGTGTAAAAGATTTCTTACAGACTGAGCAGCTAAAAGGTTTCTCTCCTGTGTGAGTTATCATGTGTGCCTTCAGGTGTCCACGTTCAGTGAAAGCTTTACCACACTCAGAGCAGCTAAAAGGTTTCTCTCCTGTGTGGATTCTCATGTGTGTTTGTAAATGTCCACTATGTGTAAAATATTTCTTAAAGACTGAGCAGCTAAAAGTTTTTTCTCCTGTGTTTGTTCTCATATCTTTCTTAAGATGTGCCTTGAAGCCAGAGCAGCTGAATCGTTTCTCTCCTGTGTGGACTACCATGTGTCTCTGTAAACTTCCACTCTGTATAAAAGATTTATTACAAACTGTGCAGCTGAACGGTTTTTCTCCTGTGTGGATTCTCATGTGTGTCTTTAAATATCCATTCTGTGTAAAAGATTTTTTACAGACTGAGCAGCTAAAAGTTTTTTCTCCTATGAGAGTTCTCATATGTTTCTTAAGATGTGCCTTGAAGCCAGAGCACCTGAATCGTTTCTCTCCAGTCTGGTCTTCAGTCTCTGGTTGTAAAAGTGGATGTGAGTTCCTGGCTGGTTCTGGTAATCCACAGTCCTCTCCATCAGCTTCTGTTTCCACGTGTTGAGTTTGGCTTTGATGAAGCTGTGAAGACTGAGCTTCCTCTTCATCATCTTCACTCTTCACAGAGACAGGAGTGAATGGGAACTTGGTGATATCAGCCTCCTCCAGCCCTTGAAGCTGCTCTCCCTCCTGACTGCTCCACAGTTCCTCCTGTTCCTCTTTAATGTGTGGGGGGGGCTGTGGGTCCTGCTGGTCCACACTGGAGCTACACTCAGGGACAACCTCTTCTTTAACCACCAACAGCTGCTCAACATCTGCAGGAAACATACAGAGACATGTTGTGGAACTGTATCTTCTCACCTGGATTGTGATTGTTATAAAGAAATACTGGTTGTTCAGTCAGTTACTTAGGTTACATCTACACTACTACAGGGCTCCAGACTGCGACCAAATGGTCGCATTTTGCGACCAAAATTTGAGAGTGTGCGACTGAATTTTACATCCAGTCGCACATGAGCGACCAACAAATTTGCCCCCGTTTTTTACACGTTAAATGTTGAAATGTAGGTACTATTGCGGCGTATAAAACTTAAAAAACTAATCCAAACGCCGCAGCAGGCTAAGACATGTGGTTTTACACTGAAGACGCGTCACGCTGAACCATTGCACTTGATGTAATGTCTTTATTGATCCATTTCACAGACTTGGCAAGAAGCAGCACTTACTTGTATTGATGCATTTCATAAGCCGTGCAAAGATACCTCAGATAGTGCAGTAATAGCAGATACCAACGGTGACGGTCAACAGAAAGTTTCTCCACGTGCTCACCCTGCATCCATCATCCCAACACCTGGTCAAACCCGCACAAGTGAATGCACGCACACACTAATACAGTTACCACACCCCGGTGACACCCACAGTAGTCAGCGACGTCACTAAGCGTGTGCACATACACAATAGCGCAAAAAGGAAGAAAGCTCATAAGATGAATCAAACCCGATGTATGGCTCCTACATTCCGGCCCCAAATTATTTCATAGTAATAATTGACCACCATAATCACCTTGTGGGAGACAGATCAATCAAAATGCAAAGTGAACTTTTAGTCCTCTGAAAGTCATTTAATGTCAATGTTCATATCCAATGTATCCAACGATCTTCACCGCCCCTCTGCTTCCTGCAGAAGGCAGACTTTAGTTATTGGCCGGTTCAAATAACTGGTTTTAGTTTTAATCCGTACACTTCGCACCAGTCCATTTTTGTCCGGAACAGCATCCACAATTCTTCCTGTAATCCAAGTATTGCGAGGGGCCATATCATCCACCAACACGATGAGATCTCCTGAAACAAAGTTTCTTTTAGCAGCATTCCACTTCTGGCGCTCCTGAAGTCCAGGAAGGTACTCCTTCACCCAGCGCTTCCAGAACAAATCCGACATATACTGCACTTGTTTCCAGCGACGACGAGCGTAAACATCCTCCTTCTCGAACAATCCTGGTGGCAACAATGGCCGTGACTTAAGCAGAAGTAGATGATTAGGCGTCAACGCCTCCAGGTCTTGAGGATCTGTTGACGCTTTTGTTATTGGATTACCATTAATAATTGCCTCAGCCTCGCAAAAAACCGTCGCCAAGCCTTCTTCGTCCAGAGTCTGAGTCTTCAAAATAGAATTTAGCACTTTACGGACTGACCGAATCAATCTTTCCCAAACACCTCCATGGTGTGATGCCGCTGGGGGATTGAAAACCCACTTCACACTCTTTTGTAACAGCACGTCATTTATGAGGTTGTGGTTCAGTTTCTCAATGGCCTCCCTCAATTCACGTTCAGCACCCACAAAGTTAGTACCATTATCCGAACGGATTTCCAGGACTTGACCACGTCTCGCCACAAACCTTCTAAAACCATTGATGAAGGAGTCTGTGTCCAGGGATGAAAGAACTTCAAGGTGTATGGCTCGCATCGCCAAGCATGTAAAAATGAGCCCATACCTCTTGACCACAGCTCTTCCACGTTTAACCTCAAACGGTCCAAAACAGTCCAAACCAACTCGACTGAAAGGAGGCTCATTAGGAGTTATTCTGTTGCGAGGAAGGTCAGCCATTTTCTGATGTCCAGGTGAAGCAGACAGTCTACGACAGATGACACACTTAGATAAAACCTTCCTAATAGCGGCACAAGCACCAGGAATCCAATATTTCTGACGCAAATGAGAAAGCATATGGTTTCGTCCACCATGGCCTGTTTCTTGGTGTACATGACAGAGAATAAGATTAGAAACATGTTGATCTTTAGCCAGTATAACTGGATGCTTTGCTTCAACTGGCATAGCTGCTCTACTAAGCCGTCCTCCAACCCTAATGAGATCACCATCCAGGATCGGGTTAAGCTTATAGAGGTAACTCGTCTTCCTTACACACTCTCCTTTCTTCAAGTTGGCCAGTTCTTCCGGAAACCTCATTTTTTGACAAAAACGGATAATATCCAATTCCGCCGCAACCATATCCTCCATGGAAAGAACATCCTTTGGCACTTGAGCCTTAACACCTGCCATCTGGACTTGTAACTCTTTCTCCAGCTGTTCAGCACAGAGGCCCGATCCAGAAAGGGTTTCTCTCAGCAGCTTGCGATGTCGCACTCGGGATAAAAGCAAGCTCTTAAACTTGAGAAGCCAACCAACGGCCCTTTTAAGACAGAACCAGGAGGAAAAAGTAATCAATGAGCTTCTCCACTGGACTGACATGCTCAATTTGAGCAGCGTTCACCACCACAGCCTTGACCTCCGGATCTACAACAAGAGGGTCTTCCAGAGTCTCAGGGTTTTTGGGCCAGCTTCTCTCAGGCTTAAGAAGAAAGTCAGGACCACAGAGCCACGCACCAGTCTTTAGCAAAGACTGAACTTTAACACCTCTGGAGGCTAGATCCGCAGGGTTGACTAACGTATTCACGTACCTCCACTGGGATCCGTTAGACATTTTCAATATTTCAGACACTCTGTTTTCTATGAAGATTTTAAATCTAGAGGTCTCATTTTTTATGTATTTCAAAACAGAAGTGCTGTCTGTCCAAAAGACTGACTCTTGGAGATCCATTTGCAGCTCCTTCCTCCACAACTTGTCCATCCTGCTAGCCACCACCGCGGCAGTCAGCTCCATACGGGGAATAGTGACAAGTTTTAGAGGAGCTACTTGAGCCTTTCCCATTACGAATGCACTGTGAGTTCGCCCGCTATCATCATGGAGCAACAGGTAAGTCACAGTCCCAAACCCTTCCTCACTTGCGTCTGCAAAGTGGTGGAGCTGAGCAGAAACAAGACGACCATAATCCACAGGTTTTAAGCACCTACTGACCTTCCAATTTTCAAGGTTATGAAGGTCTTCCAGCCAGGCCATCCATTCTCCAGCAACCGAAGACGGCAAAGGATCGTCCCATCCCAGACGTCTCCTGCAAAGGTCTTGGAGGATTTTCTTGGCGGACAAAACAACAGGTGCCAAGAAACCAAGAGGGTCATAAATCGAACTAGTCACGGACAAGATTCCGATTCTTGTGAGTGGGTGGGGTTTTAGTGTGAATTTAAACTTGAATGAGTCAGATTGAACACACCACTGTACACCCAAAGCACGCTCTACAGGCAAAGCATCTCTATCCAAATCCAGATCTTTCACCTCTTTGGCCCGCTCCTCCTGAGGGATAGTAGCGAGGACAGTGCGTCGGTTACTAATCCACTTCGTGAGTTTAAAACCGCCCTTAGCACACAAGGCACTAAGCTCTCGACATAAAGATACTGCTTCATCTTCAGAGCCAATAGACACCAAACAATCCTCGACATAAAAATGGTGCAGGACAGTGTTAATTGCCATAGGACTGAAACACTTTCCATTGTCTTCAGCACACTTCCTCAGGGCAAAACAGGCACAACTAGGGGAGGAAGTAGCACCGAACAGATGCACCCTCATTCTGTACTCCATTAGCTCCTGACCGCAATCTCCATCAGGCCACCACAAGAATCTCAACAAGTCAGAGTCTTCAACCGGCACCCTGACCTGATGAAACATGGCCTCAATATCTGCCATGAGCACCACAGGTTCTTTGCGGAATCTCGTGAGGACTCCCACTAACAAATTTGTTAAATCTGGTCCTTGAAAAAGCTGTGAGTTCAAAGATGTCCCCTGAAACGTGAACCCACAATCAAAGACTACCCGCAGTTTTTTTCTTTTTAGGATGGTACACCCCATGATGGGGTATATACCACACCCTTCCATCACAACGGGTAAGCCGCTCAGTAGGAACTCTCTCAGCGTAGCCCTTAGTCAACATCACGGACATGAAAGCGATGTAATCGGAGCGAAAAGATAGATCTTTATTCAAACGCCTTTTGAGACTCAATGCACGCTGTTCCACAACTATCTTATTGTTTGGCATTTTGAGGTGTCTTTGCCTTACCGGCAAACCAATACTGTAATGACCATCAATGAGCTTGGCAGACTCTGAGACTGACTCAATGAAACGCTTGTCCTCCCTTGACAGACCAAGTTGTTCATCTTGCAGAGTTTCAGGGAAATCCACCTTCAGCTGTTTCTCCCAGAGCTCGTCAAGCTTCGCCACTGAGATCTGATTGACTGTGATGTCAGGCTGCAAACACTGATCATTGTTCCAACAATCTCCTCGGAGTGGGCCATTCACAGTCCAACCCAAAATGGTCTTAATTGCATAAGGTCCCCCGTTAACTGCACGAATCACCTCCCACGGCTCCAAAGCTTGAGGAACATTAGTGCCGATCAAAAGATCCACATCAGCATCGATCTCTGGTATTTGTATATGTCTCAGATGCAGCCATCTTTGGAGGTCTTTTGAGCGTGGAATGTTACCTCTATGAACAGGCATGCTCCTTTGAGTAAAAACCTCAGGCAGGTCACAAAAGCTATCTGAATCCAACCCGGCGACTTCCAAGTCTGACAACTTATAACTGTCCACCACTTTCTCTTGTCCCATAGTTCTAAGGAGGATCCCCAGCTTCTTTCCCGTAAGATTGAGCCGGTTCATGAGTCGCTCTGTACAAAATGAAGCTTCCCGGATCCAGAAACGCATACGTGACCAAGATCTCTTGTCCCCTTTTGGATTTCACCTGAACAGGCAAAATAGAGAGCGTACAGTCCTGCTTACCGGCCCCAGTCAAGCCACTGGACTGAACAGACACCACAGTGCCTTCTCTGACCATTTCCAAGCCACCATTGGCCTGAGTCGAACCCTTTTGCTTTACTTTGGGGTAAAAATGCAACACTGTAGGGTGCCTATAATTGCATACTCTACATATTAAACGTTTTCTGCAATCTTTGCTCATGTGCCCAACGCACAGACATCCAAAGCACATACGGTTCTCCTTCAAAAAAGACAATTTTTCATCTTGTGTCCTTTTATCCAGAAGAAGGCAAACATCTAACGAATGTCCAGCCCCACAAAACAAACAAACCTTCATTCTTGAGTTCTTCTCCATTTTATTCCCAGACTCCACTTTCTTTTCAGCAGGTGTTACAGTAGTGGCATAACTACTGCCTCTAGCCTTTGAACTAGTTCGAGAATGAGACTTAACTAATTCCTTTCTTCCTGTCACAAGTGTATCTTGTATATTTCCAAAAAGAGGATCACCTGCTATCTTGACTTGTCTCTCAACAAACTCCACAATGTCCGAAAATGTAGCTCTTCGACGAAACTTCTCCTGAATATTGCAGGCCACATTTCTCCAATGATCCCGCAGCTTATAGGGTAGCTTTTTCACGATGGTTTGCATATTTGTAGACACGTTCAGGTCAGTTACGGCAGCTCCCATAGCGTTGCAACATTCCTGCAACAATAAACTGTAAGCCCTTAAAGCATTGATATCTTCAGCTTTAACCATTGGCCATAAAAGCACCTTATCCATGTATGCAGAGGCTACTTTGAATGGATCACCAAAATGCTCCTGAAGTAATGTGCCTTAGTGTATCCAAGTAATGGAGGCAGATGTTGACAGCTTCGGATTAAATCCCTGGGCTGACCTCTCATATACTGTTCGAGGTAATACAAACAGTCCTTCTGACTTTGTGTTCTTCCTTCAATGTTGTGTTCAAATCCTCTTATGAAGGTTTGATACTTCAATGGATTGCCGTCAAAAACTTGTAGGTCTATCTTAGGTAAGAGAAAAAGTGACTGTTGTCCAACCAATAACGATGTAATTTGATTTTGCCTTTCCAAAACAGTGAGAAAGCGCTGATCTGAATTATCCACTGTTACAGGTGCAGCTTATGGCTGAAGATAAGTAACTGCTGGATGAAAAGCACATTCTGACAGAGTGGGCATACCAACCCCAGTCACAGCAGCGGGCAGAGTAATCAAAGTGGACGGACCAGCCCGGAGCATAGCAGCAGGCCGATCAATTTCGTTGTGTGTCTCGGACCTCACAGTAGCATAACCTGAAAGCAAAGCTTCCCCTCCAGCCTCTACAGCCGACTTTTGAGTGTTGAGCTCAGGTACAAATGTTGCAGCTTCATAATTTAACTGTGTTCTTTTCCCTCTTTCAAAATAGGAGTTCATCCCATCTGATCTCACAGAGACTTTAGACACACAAGATCATTCTGAAGCCTTGAACACACTCACTTTAGCCATAGCTGCTGCCAACTCCATGTCCAGTTCCAGCTCCTCACCCTTTTTTCTCAACAGTTCCTGCTGCTCCTCTAGGGCGTGCTTCTGACTCAGCAGCCTTTGCCGAACCATAAGAGCAGCAGTCTCCACCTCAGCCTTTATTCTAGCTGATGATGTAGTGGACATAGATTTACTCACCACTGTGCTGCGTTTCTTTGACCTCACAGACACATTAGAAGCACTATCACATGGTCTAATGTCGTCTTCTACTGCATTTTCCACAATTTTAAATATGCACGCCTCATCATTGGAAACTGATCCAAAACCTGGAGCGACAATGCCTTTTTCTGATGTGTCTGGCGACTCCAGCAGCCATTTATTTGTCTCCTCCACAAAGGCAATTTTATGTTCTTCAACACTGCCAAACCAAGCATTTTGTTTTTCTTGTTCTTCGAGTGGAAGCATAGAAACCACAAGACCATGAAGATGACTTGCTTCCTTAAACAAGCTCGATATATTTACAAGACATGACCGTATTTATTCATCATTTTCAGCAGTTTGCATTAGGTCTTTAATTTCTCTTATTGCATCTTTAATTTTTCTTATTTTTACTTGCCGTTCTTCTTGGAGCTTCTCCAATTTATATTCAAGAGCCTTGGGTGTAAGTGTTATTTGTCTTTTTTCAATTGACCTGATACCATTCTGCGCCATTTTTTATTTACAAAATAATCCAACGATCACAAAAATATCTGCTTATGAAACTAAACACAGCGTCCTTTTTTACAACTTGCGTTTCCACATGAAAGAAGTACAGTGCATTGTCTTTGATTCCCCCTAACTTCCACCGAGGCTAAGCTAAACTCAACCCTAGTCTTCTGTGCATGCTAGCGGTGGGTATTTATGTACCTTAATACCGATAGTCTCGAACCAGACTAACCGTCTTAGAACCAGAACTACGGCGGCACTCCCAAGCACAATGCTTCACCCGCTTAACGCACGAACCAAAACACTACTAAAAAATCCCAAAACAAACAAACAGTACAATCACCTTATGCGAAAGTACCGCTGAGCCTAACGGGGAATACAATCCATCATTAACAAACAATGCACAATATTTATAAACGTGTACCCTTTCAATAGAGGCAACTGTGATAATCAAATAAGCATCATAACAGCAAATTTTATGAATGAATGGGACTTTACGCGAGTAAAATGAGCGTTCACGTCAAACGATTACAAGTTATAACTTTGTAAGCGATTTCAAACATCTAGTGTTATCCAAACAAAACGTTTCCGCGCTTCAACAAAGCCAAATGAGTAGTTTTCTGTTGACAAAATATTGCGGCGTATAAAACTTAAAAAACTAATCCAAACGCCGCAGCAGGCTAAGACATGTGGTTTTACACTGAAGACGCGTCACGCTGAACCATTGCACTTGATGTAATGTCTTTATTGATGCATTTCACAGACTTGGCAAGAAGCAGCACTTACTTGTATTGATGCATTTCATAAGCCGTGCAAAGATACCTCAGACAGTGCAGTAATAGCAGATACCAACGGTGACGGTCAACAGAAAGTTTCTCCACGTGCTCACCCTGCAGCCATCATCCCAACACCTGGTCAAACCCGCACAAGTGAATGCACGCACACACTAATACAGTTACCACACCCCGGTGACACCCACAGTAGTCAGCGACGTCACTAAGCGTGTGCACATACACAATAGCGCAAAAAGGAAGAAAGCTCATAAGATGAATCAAACCCGATGTATGGCTCCTACAGGTACCTTAGCGCGTAAGCGCAAGCTCCTCTCTGAAAATTTACAGAGAGCGGTGCTCTGACACAAACACACACACACGCAGAGGTGAGATCGGCGCAAACTACGTCGGCTGTTTTGTTGAAGTCACATTGAGTGATGCCGATAAAGTGGTTTCAAGTATGGTTACAGTTTTTAAAAACTTCACGCAGACAGCGTTTGCTGCTATGTGATATTAAAAACAGTCACGGTGCTGTTGACGATAACCTTCCTCTGAGACAAGCAGCAGGCTCAACAGTGTGCTACTGTGCCCTGGTGACTGACTGACAGGCTGAGGTTGTAAGGCAAGGCACCTTTCAGTAACAAGGCAACTCAAAGTGCTTTACATGAAACATTAAAGAGCAATTGAAAACGGTCATGATGAAAATACAACAGGCTAAACAAGTTACAGTGAGTAAGAAATGAATAATTATTCAATTTAATAGGTTGTAGGTTTGGGAGGAGAGAGGGAGGGGTTTTATTTTTATTTTTGTTTAATGTGTAACATATTCTAATAAAATAACAATGTTCTAAGTACATAGGATAAATAGGTTTGGAATTATTTTTACAACTGAAATAATTGTTTTGTAATTACAGAGGGAAAGTACCGAAAAAATGTACCATAATTTCAGGTATCTGTACCAATATTGGTTCAGATGTGAAAGGTACCCAACCCTAAGGGTAGTAGCTTAAACAATACATGTTTAATTTTAAGGTGAATTCATTCTAGTTGTAGACCAGAGTTGGTATATTTTTTAAATATTTTGTCTACTGTCATGACAGCAATGGTGCCTTCTGTTGCATCTTCAAAAGTGACACTGAATTTGAAACAGCACATTGTAATTTCAGCATCTATTATCAACGTATTTATTAGTAATACAGTGGAAATTAGTAGAAATGTGAATATTTGGTTAGCATGTTGATTTACGGTGTGTGCCCCTAAATTTTCTGGTTGCGCCCCTAAAATTTTCAGTAGGGGGCCACTGTGCTCCTAGTGAAAAAAGTTAGTCTGGAGCAATGCTACTAGTCTTCCTTTTCAGCCTTGGAAAACTGTCGGAAAGGCTGTTGACTGACATATTAGCGCCCTATATATATACACATTATTTGTGTCGACACATTTATGTAATCAATTATGTCGACAAATCGTTCCAGCCCTAGGGGTGCTGAGGATTGACACACTACTGCTGAGGAGAAAGGATACCACGTTATTCAAGGCTTTTTAGGAAAGAATTAATGCTAAGCCTCAAGAGTACTGAGAAAGACCTTGCTAAAGATCCAGAAAGGGCTGCTGCGTACACTGCAGAGAATAATGAATTGGAAACTTCTAGTGGTGTAGTCAAACTGCAAGCTGAAGTTGCCATCTACCACCAAGGCATGCTCACAAAATCTAGAGCTTTGGCTGTCGCATGACAAAGCAAAGACACATGAGTCAACACTTGGACTGAACTGGCACTGTGAAACAGATTCTCTTGGCTTTAAGCATTGCCGCTTTAATAATGAACAACCAACAATGAGGAGCATCTATCGAACTCTGGAGAGTCAGTACGACCTACTCGGGACAAGGCCAGAGATTGGGATGATCCACAGTTACCTGATGCCAGGAGCTGGAATGAGCTAGAAACTCTGCCCAATGATTGGAAACGGAATTAGGTATCCAAGAAATATGAGCCCAATCGGCCACATGGTGAAGCTATAATGAAGGCTTAAATACACGATTTTTGAAAGGCCACGCCACTCACACCGTAAGTCAGACTGACCTGAAATTTCTAACACATATGCAGCCCAATGTGCTTTTTTTTTTTAATTTGTTGCTTATTTGCATAATGTGAAAATCAATTAAACAAATAGAACTTTGTCAATTTCGAGTACAATACAGCTTTTTGTGACTGAAATATACATTTCTACATAAATGAGCGAGATTTGGCAAAAAACATGGCCGCCATCAATCAAAGAACTTCTTAAAGGGCGGGGCTAGCAGTGAATTGCCTATAACTCAAGTTCTGCCCCAGCAACCTTGTCTAAAAATTATCATTCACGACTGGAATGTATGAACCAAGTTGGGTTAAAATTCAATTAAGGGGCGAAATCGCGGGACTTAAAAGAAATGCCAATAAACCAGAGCACATTTTTCTCCCATCCATGAATGCTGTGTGCACTAGCCAGACCTTCCTCCGCAGCGCTTTGGAGGAAGGTCTGGACATGCGAGACTAGTGTGAAAGGAACCCTACTCCTACACCTTCTCTTTCTGCTCTCAGCGAAGGCGGTCGCTTTCTCTCCCTCTCCCTCCCAGGCCTACCCTGCTTGCTGTCTTGTCTTGTGTTGTCTACTGTTAATTTTTTAGAGACTCTCCCTGCAAGGCTCAGGCTCTACGAAACCCAAATTATGGAACTGATTGACTGGTCTCTCAGCGCAATTGACACTGTATTCTCGAGGAGGAGCACTGGTACGGGTGAGCCAGCATGTCCTGACGGAACGTTTGCTGCGGGGTATACGATGGACAGCTGGGAGAAATGGCGTGTCGTGTGTCTCTCTGCTCTCTCCGTGGAGGACGTTGAGGATATCTACCTATTTGGAACCATGATAACTGGACTGCTGCTGATTGGAAGATGCTTCGCCCTGGTTTATCGAGAAATTAAAAAAACTCTGGTAGCTGTCCAAAGCCCAAGGAAGCTGCCTGGCCTGACTGAAGCTGTTGAAAAAGCGATCAGTTTGCAAACTGGGATTATCAGTGCGCAAGTGGGACTATTAATCGCGTGATGGAATACAACATGGTAATGACCCGCGGCTTGGATACCATCATGAAGAAGGTCACTGATTTGGAAAGAAAAATTGACCAGTTGACGAACAATAGAATGACTGTTAAATTAGAGCAGCCATTTGTGTAGCCCAAAAAAATGTAATCTTTCGGCCCCCTTATCTTGGACGGACTTGCCAAGGCCGTTTCTTGAGACAAACAGTCACCCTGTCGGGGCTCTGCAAGCGAGACGCTCTTGTTCCTCCCCCGTCTTACCCTCTGCCTGCTGGTTGTCGTATCTGTATCTGGACTGTTCAGGGGCGTCACCACGGCAACGTGCTGTGTTATCGCTATAACATTCTGCGGACTGAGACACTAGTGGGCTGCCGGGCTGTGCGTTTCTCAGCAGACAGACATTTATGTAATGTTATGTTGTATTGTTATGTTATGTGCAGCAGTGCAAATGTACTGTTTGTGTGCTTTGTGCTGAGGTGTTTTTTCCTGTTCCCACACTGTTCTTATCTTTATGAGGATAGTCTGAGAGCCGCTTTTTTGTTCCCTGTCCTCTCCCAATGTCATGATGTATCTGTTGCGAGAGTTAGGAGAGAGTTGAGATGGCGCCGCATATGGCGACTCTGTGTGTTTGTGCATGTTGCTTTAATGCTTTAATGTGACCTGTACCTACGATACCAAGACACATCCCTCGTGTGTGTAAACATACTTGGCAATAAAGCTTTTCTGATTCTGAAAATTAAAAATAAACCAGGTTCTCTTGAACTTTTATGCTCTTGACTTCTGCAGGACTTTTTTCCCCCTAAAAACCATGTTAATGTTGTTCCTACCTTTCTCTTCATCATCTTCACTCTTCACAGGGACAGGCGTGAATGGGAACTTGGTCATATCAGCCTCCTCCAGCCCTTGAAGCTGCTCTCCCTCCTGACTGCTCCGCAGTTCCTCCTGTTCCTCTTTAATGTGTGGGGGGGGCTCTGGATCCCAACTGGAGCTACACTCCTGCTGCTCAGGGGAAACCTCTTCTTTAACCACCAACAGCTGCTGCACATCTGCAGGAAACATACAGAGAGAGACGTTAACACAGCACAGAGAGACAGCATCAACAGTACAGTCTCTTTTCAAATCTCTTTACATGGTTACACGTGGTTCACGTTTCTGCCTTCAAATTTTAAGCCAGAGTGTTGTAAAGCCTGACAATCATACCTGAGGCTTATTTCATTTGTATTTAATATTCTGTTCTGGTTTGAATCCTACTTAAAGAACAAGGACTACTTTGTGTCTATGATATCTGTTGTCTCAACCTAGCATAAACTCGGCGTTAGCATGGAGGAGTCGCGATGCACAACAAGCAGAGAAAATGACCCAAGGGACCTGCAAGTTCATTGACATGGATATTGGAACCAGCATATCACATTCCGTCAAGACGTTCCATCACCAGACTGGCTGACCAAGTTAGCACGGAGGTACCTGTGCATCCCGGCAATGCGGCTGTTTCCGGCAGCTGGACTGACGGTCACCAGGTAGCGGTTGTGTCTGACCCCAGATCATGTCAACATGCTTTTCTTTCTCAACAAAAATCAGTAGACTGGTGCAGAAGTTGTATGCGAGTTAGCCTACTGGTTATTTTTTATTAGGCTTTGTCCGTGCCTTGGATAGTTTTGAGTTACATTTTGACAAAACCTGTCAGATCTATGTATTATGTTTTTGGTTAAGTTATTATTTAACATGATTCTTTTTATTTATTATTTTGGAACAAACGAGTCTCTGTTTATGAACGCCGGCTCGCAGCTGCAGGTTCTGCTGCACCAGAGCACCGCAACATATATATTTATAATCTATATCTATAACCTCCAGTTTAACTGCCACAAGTTGTTGTTCTTGTAATTAAGATCTCATTGAGGAAAAAAACGCTGTATTTTCATTGTATTTTTAATTTATAAAAAGTTAAATAAATAATAAATTTTAATATGTAAAAATATTAATGATTAATCGATAGTCGATCGTTAATTCTCCCGACGATCGACTAAGAAAATTTAATTGAATGCCCATCCCTAATCCTGACTAAACTTTGACAGTCTGCGATTATCCACTCAACTGTAACTATTTGTCAAAAATAATTCACAATGTCAGCTTTTTTTTTTTTAACTCAAAAATTTGGCAGGCCATAATTTCATATAAATGAGGTTTTGTTGTCGATGAATTCCAAAAATAAGTATAAAAATAAGGGTAATAAGTTGATGTTAATGATGAATCCGGTGGGGAAAATGCGACAAAAATGCAAAAAAAAATAAAATAAAAAAAGCAACAACAACTTTATAAAAAGTCAAACAGAAAGAAAAACCTGGTACCTGGTGAGTCTGCTCGCATATCACCCCCGAGAATGACACGGTTTGCCTCACTGAGCATTTTAAGCTTTTGTGTTTGCCGTTCGGTCCGGCTGTGCATTATAGACGGTTCCAGGTATGTCCTGGCATGTCTTCTGAAGGCATCATAAGTACGTGTTATCAGCTGCATTGCCTCAAACATCTATACAAGAATGAAAAGTAAATTAGTTGTGAAGTGAAGGTTAGACAAACACATTCTGCAGGGGACAATGATCACGGTACCTTTTTCATCTTGGAAAAAGAAACTCCACAAAAGTAAATGGCAGCAGACCGCTGAAGGTTGCCCACAGGTGTGCTCCCAATAACTGGCTGACTCTTCCACTGTCTGAAGAACTGGAAGTGAGGGCATAGTTGGTCAACAGCTAGGAAGGACCCTCTTCTGCGTGGCAGGACATTACAGACCCTTGTGCACACAGGGCAGGTCTCGAACAGGCTGAGGAGGCATTGCTCAAAAACTATGTATTTTGCATCACCATACGATGACACTGGTGATGTACTACAAGAGATAATGAAGAAAGAAAACAACAGTGTCCATCTCAGTCAAAAATCAACTGCACAATCTGACAACAGTCACAATGTACCATATGTAAATAACACTGCTGCATTGGGAGAGTTGTAACTTTGCTTACGAAAGCTGAGATGATTCTGTCTCCGTTGTAACTGACTGAGGATCAACGCCTGCATAGGAAACCTCCTCCAGCTCCTCCTCCTCAAATTCAAGGCGAGGTCTCTTTGCTGGCCTCAGACCCTTCAAAGGAGTTGAAGATAATGGCCCAGAGACTGACGGAGCCGTTGTGCCTACTGCCCCACTCTGGCAGAGCACTGTTGCCTGTATGCCTTCAAAGGGGGAGTGGAGGGGGGGGGGGGGGGAGACTATTTTAGTGGGGTGTCTTATGGATTGCTTAGTGCCTAAGGACAATGTACTGCTGTGATACAATAGCAAATGAAAAGGCATCTTCAACACACAATTTACTACTCAGTCAGATCTTTTGTTATAAACCCATTCATACCTATTGACCAAATCGTTCTCACCCCCCCCCACAAAAAAGGTAATGCAATTATCAGACCAATCAGTGATAATACAGATGAATAGTTCTATTCATACTATAAATAGTTTGTTAATTTGTTGTGAATGTCTCACATAATTGATAAAAGTACCCAGTCATCATGGTAAACATAATTGGATAACACTGCTCTGCTAAATGCTACCCAGTCATAACAGAGATGTTCACAAGTCACTTTTTGGAAGTCCAAGTCAAGTCTCAAGTCTCTGGCCATCTGATCTGTCCCTAACACCGTAATGTTAAATCTTATGAATTCAAAGCATGTCCTGTAACTACCATCCATACACTACAGTATCAAAATCAGTTGTAGGAGAACTTTATGCGGTCTACTTAACATGTTCCTCTAGCCCTCGGACCTGGTGAAATAGTAACCTAAGTCTGTCACATCATATGGATACAATTATTAAGATACAATGTGCCTGTTCCCAGCATTAGCACAACACTGAGATGGTTAGTTTGTCCCTTTGACGATATGCTAAATGTAACGTCTCTTTCACTCAAAATAATGTCTAGTGTCGAAGTGGAAATCAAGAGAAAAGTGGCAGCGCCACACCAGTAATTACGCACAATAAGCAGTTTGAACTCACTGATGTAATGCCATTTATTTTCTAAGTGTTAGTACGCTCAGTGAAACCAAGTACAGCGCGAGAGAGACCCGACTCAGAGGAGGAGAGGTTAGTGAGGCCAGCGTCTCCACGGCAGGTGACGGCTGAGCCACGCATGGATGAAATAATTAAATAGTAAATAGGACTACAGCAACAGAAATATGTGCAGAATTAAGACAGTCAAGACGGCCCAGTGTTTGGTGGACCAGGTACACCTTGTTCACTTAATAGCCTACAAATCATCCACGGGATCAGTTACGAGAGTTTGCCCCCCCGACACAGCATTTGTTCCTGGGGAGATGGATCTGTGCATCCGTGCTCAACAACTACTAACTATGAAGCCTGTTCCCAGCATTAGCACAACACTTAGCGATGGTTAACTTGTTACCTGTGACGATATATGCTAAATGTAACGTTTCTTTTACTTTAGTGTGGGAGTACTGACCTATCTGGGTGCGTTTGGAGATGCCTGATGAAGTCCGACATTGTTGATCTGGCATCATTTATCTTGGTGCCACACACCTTGCATGTAGCTGTTGGCTTACTGCCACTGTTTACCAAGTTATTGAAAGCAAAACTAATGACAAAAGGCACAACTCGGAGTGCGCGCACATAAGGCATAACACACGCGTTACGTTGCACATTATGGCAAAGGGCAGAGGACAAGCAGCTCGTCATACGTTTCCCCAACGTATATGCGCCAATAAAAGAAAATAGAAATACATGAATACATTTAGATTTAAAAAGCAATAATTGCATGAAAACAGGTTGTTGACAAGTCTCGAAGCTCGAGTCTAAGTCAAATCTGAAGTCTTTTGGGTTGAGTCTGAGTCAAGTATGAAGTCAGCTGTTTGTGCGACTTACGTGCGCCATGAGTCCAAGTCTCAGACTCGAGTCTCTATCTGAGTCATAATGCTACCCATGTTTGGAACACAAACACCATGAGAGGTCTGGTTTTGTAAGAAGAATTAGAAGGGTTACCTTTGCTTCGTAGTTTAGGTCTCAGTGTTATATAAGACAGTTGTGTCCCGCGAGATGCCACGCTTGGAGCATCGGTTTGGCATGCTGTGTGTTTCGTGTGTCGTTCTTGTGATGTACTCTGGAATTAAAACATGCAAATAAATCTATTGTACATTCGAATTTGCGATTCAAGCTCTACCAATTAAAAATGGGTCCATATAATTTTTTTTATTGTATGTCTACTGCAATCACATGGGAAAAGCAACTACATTGACATTGTTTTTATTTTTTTTTTAAATCGAGAATCGATTTTTGAATCCAATCGTGACATTTTCTGAATCGTGCACCCCTACTAGTTATCATTTGAAATGATAACGTTGTTAGTTGTTTCTACTAGAGGTAGACCGATTAATCGGTTGATTGGTGGAACTATCGTTATCGGCAAAAATCCATACCGATAGTTTTTCTGGTTGCGTCCGGAGCAACTGAGAATGTCTGAGAACTGTCATTCATTACACATTTCGCGAGAGCTGAGAAGGGTCTGCTGGCATCATGCATTACAATAGCGGCCTTTAGAGGTAAATAAAAACCATCACTGATGTCTCGTGTTGTTTATTTTCGACACGTGTTACTGCGTGCTGCTCGGAGAGCACATGCTTTTTTTGTTTCAGTTTGAATGAATGCCTTTTATTGACATCAATATTTATATATTTATTTCATTTAGCATGTTTTCATGGTTCAATACAGTTTTTTTATTTTTATAATAAAAGTTCAGCACTGTTTTACTTGGAGTGTCATGACTCATGTTTGTTTTTATCCAGTATCAATTCTAAATACTATCGGTCGATTAATCGGTTATCGGCAAATATGGCCCAACCTAACTATCGGTATCGGTAAAATCCACTATCGGTCGACCTCTAGTTTCTACTTCTGTTGTCTCGACTTATGTAACGTTACAGCTAAGCAACCAAAACTATCGTGATTCTACTTAGCTTCTGAAACAATAAAAAACCTGACAAAGATCTGGACAAACATGCATACATCATGAACTGTAGATTTGCATGACATCACAGGTTATTTATTCGTATGAAAACACTGTCAGGAAATAAAATAACGTTAGCACCATTGCTAATAAAGTCAATCATCACATATTCTACCTATGCTAGATACAAGCATTGCTAATAACTACTAGAGACAGAACCATACTTACGGCTTGCTGTTGTGACGACCACACGGTCGGAACAGTCCCTTTTTTCAGCAACAGCAGCTTAGCATATCCTGCTTTAAACTGTCCAAGGTTTTCAAAGCTGTCTGTGGTGAAATGCTTCGAGCAAATGAATAACTGAGAGTCGAACTTGACAGGGACCTTCTTATAGAGAAACATCAGCCATGCCCGTCGAGTGTCTGGTTCCTTGGGGAGACTATGAGAAGTGTCTCCATCCCCTGTACAGCCTGGAACACTGCATTGAAGACCGTGGCTCATGTTGAAGTTCCTCGCGGCTCTGCTCTTCTTCTCCCCAGTATATACTACAACAACACGTTAGCTTAGCAGGAGCTAGCTGCTAGCGGCTAACCTTAGCTTTAGCACCGACTCTCTTCGACATTAAAAAAGAAAACCAACCTGCTCTAAAACCACATGCAGCAGTTTGGGACCTTTCTTTCTTCTTAAGAAACTAAACACTGGCACCTTTTACTCCGCCGTCCTCACCACGATGTAACACACAAACAGTTAACGTTAGTTCCGGGGAAGGACGGTATTACGGGTCGTACCAACAACTTCCGGTCAGATGTTGGTGTACTAATGTAACCGAGGGTTTCTTCTGTTGCCTAGACTCAGGTTTGACTATAACATAAAGAAACACGGGCGTCCAATGTCGGAACAGAGACGGTACTGCACGTCTCACTTTATTCAACCACAACACAGGCAACAATACTACACTTTATCCACTTCCGCTTTTCACAATAAAAGCTCTATGGTTTACTAAGATTGGATCATTATTGTGGGGGGTTTTATTCAGCTTTATAGACTTATAAAAGAAATTGAAACGGTTTCAAAACAGTTTCCTGACTAGTCTGGGATCCACTCCATATCCTCTGATTTTAATTGTTCGTCAAAATAAGTCATAAATTATGCTTTTCTTTTAACCTTTGTGTTTTTTATATCAGAAATATGCATTTCTCAACCAAATTGTCCCAACATATCACAGATGCACCATGCTTCGCAGGTAAAATTAATGATTACTTTGATTGGATTTTTGTTGTTTTATTCTATTTCATAGCATTTGAAATACAAAATGTTTTAAATGGTTTTAAAACAGTATTTTGACTAAACTTTGACATTTAGTCTGGGATTTATTCAGCATCCTCTGATCTTAACTATTAGTCCAAATAATTCATCATTTCAGCCTTTTTTCAAACTCAAAAATTAGGTATAATGTCATTTAAATTAGGTTTATTGACCATGAATTTAAAAAAAAACTTTGAAAAGAGGGACAAAAGCAACAGAAAAAGCAAGTATACGATAATATTAATGAGGTTTATTGACCATGAATTCCAGTAATAAGTGTAACACTAGTGGTAATAGGTTGGGAATGAAAGTTGGCTAAGAAGATGTAACACAGAATGGGGAGATAATTTATACTTTACAGACCAAACAGGTCTGGTAACATTAAAATACCTTACACTTAAACAACATTTAAATAAATAATGTTACAGCTGTAACGCTGCTAGAATCCGATATCTAGCTACAATTTTTGGTTTGTTAATTAAAGGTTTGTAGTAGTTTATTTTGAACACTGCACAGTACTGCATACATATATATAATAATAAAATAAAAATAACAGATAAATAAGAACATGTACATCTCAGCACAATGTTCCAAAATTATTGTGAGTGATTCAAATAAGAAATTCCCATGTTCAAAAAGTAGTAGGGAAGAAGTTAAAAACAAAAAACCTTTTCTGGTCCTACCACCTTTTTCCATTTTTATCCTTTTAGTTAAATACAAAACAATTTGATGCTTCACTTATTTATACATGTTTACATACACATACACCGTATATCTACCTACCTACACTCACATAGACACAAATGCATACACATAGACACGCATACACACACATGCATACACATACACACACACATGCATACACATAGACACACATGCATACACATACACACATGCATACACATAGACACACATGCATACACATAGACACACATGCATACACATACACACATGCATACACACATACATACACATAGACACACATGCATACACACATACATACACATAGACACACATGCATACACATGCATACACATAGACACATATGCATACATACATGCATACACACACACATTTACATTGGACTTATGTTTTGGGTCATTATCTTGCTGTAGGATGAACCCCTGACCAGTGATGCCAGTAACGTGTTACTTAGTTTCTTAGTAACTTAGTAACGTGTTACTGGCTGACTGTAATCTGACCACTTTTTTCAGTAACGAGTAATCTAACGCGTTTCTATTTCCAAACTAGTAATCAGATTAAAGTTACTTATCCAAGTCACTGTGCGTTACTATTTTTGTCATTTTCCTTAGTAAAAATATATGATTTTGCTTTCTTCTTGCGTCTCAGGGAGTGAAGTCACGTTTTCAGCATGTGGACAGTTCACGTTTACCACGCAGCGACACAAACGTAAACAACAATGGAGGGAGGAGAGAGATGCATGTTTTCTAGCTTGAAATACAGTCACTATTTTGAGTTTGTGTGTCAGCTAAAGACGTCAGTATTAATACTGCATGGCGCTGCAAAATGCTGTGGTAGCCGTTTTGGTTCAGGGTGCCTTTCACTCTGCACAAATCACCGACCCTGGATCCAGCAAAACAGCCCCAGACCATCACGTTTCCTCCTCCATGTTTGACAGTTGATGTCACACACTGAGGAACCATCCTTTCACCTACTCAACGGCATACAAAAATCCTGCGTGATGAACCAAAGATTTAAAATTTGTATTCATCAGTCCATAGCACCTTCTTCCAGTCTTCAGTAATCCATTAGCAGTGTTTCTTGGCCCTCTTTTTCTTATTCTGACATCTTAAGCAATGGCTTTCTTGCTGCAACTGTTTAAACTGAGACTTCTTATTACGACCACTATTAAGCTGTGCTTGAAGCTGTTGTCCTGTGAGCCGCCTATCAGGCAAGCTGTTGACTCTCAGAAACTTGTCTTCTGATTCTGTTGTGGCTTTGGGTCTGCCAGACCTCTTCTTGTCAGAGTTTCCCCCAGTTTCTAAGTGCCTTTTGATGGTGAAGAATACTGTACTCACTGACACCTTGACTTTCTTCGAAATTTCTCTGTAGGAAAGACCAACATTCTTAAGTGTTATGATGGTCTGTCTCTCTTCCATTGTTAATTGTCTTTATCCTGCCATTTTTATAGCAACACACTACTTTCTGCAGTACAATAGTGTTCAAATAATGCTCACGAGGGTACGGTACCACAGTGTGTTCCAACAATACTTTTATACAAACAGAGGGGGTTGTAAGTAATCCAGACAAGTTGGAACACCTGTGGGAATTGGTAGCACCAACTTTCAAAGCTTGATCAACCTCCATTGCTGCAGAACAGCTTTACATTGTTAACCCATTTCTTGTTCCCTGAAAAAGGCCTTTTTGTAAAATACTGAAATGTACATAATGTTTCAGTTTTGGGTAACCATACTTTTTTTTTTTTTTTTACCTCAGGCAGTTCACCACTTACCTTTGTACCATTTCAAGCTATTCATTGGACTTGAACTGCTAAAATTTCAATAAAAAACTAGAAGAACTGGGGTGTTCTAAAACTTTTGACCAGTAGTGTATATATATAAAAACATACGTTTTAAGTGCTTGTTGTGCTGTCTGATAGCTTGAGGTATAAAAGAGAGTTTGTGTCACAGGAGGCCTTAGCCTACGTTCCATAACCCTACCGTCAGATTACCATAGTCTGTAACTTTTCAGAATTTGTCACATACTGTCGGAAAAGAAAGATTTTGCATAGTCTGTTACTTTGTGGCAATAATGCCTTGTTTTGGCCATTATGCGGTTTATGAACGCTTAATCTACTCGTGGTTGTTTTAAAACATACATTGTCATCTAGACAACCGATCCTGGTGCATCAAGCTCCTTGTTTTAACAGACATTTTGATTATGCATGTATTGCTAATAATATATAATTTACATTGGTTGCACTATATAAATAACATTTTAGTTTATATTCACCAAGTCAAAAGCATCACTTAAACCTAACAAACATTTGAATTAAAATAGTTTATACTGGATGATACCTGACAGGTCATATGGTGAAAATAACAAATATACTTTACTTGGGCAAAAGAGTAAAGGTAACCCAGCTCACTAAAGTTAAACAGACAACTTGTATTGATGGACAATAACATATTATTTTCTAACTCTCCCTACCTCCCTTTTGACATCTAACCCCCGCAAATATTTTTTTTGATTTTTTTAGATTTGCACAAATCACCTATTTTGGTTTCAAAACGACAAATTTCGGCGAAAGGTTAGGAGGTTGCATTCCTGCCCACTGCTGCTGGCTCTAATGTTAGCAGTCCACTGACCTGTTGTCGCTGGGTCTAACTGTTCCTCCTCATTCCCTCCGAGAACGTCTCCCGAGCTGCGTCAGGAGGCTCTCCTCCCAACGAGCTTGGACACAGTTTACAGCCCCACATATGGTCACTGGAAAACTGACATCAATCACCATTTTGTTGTGTACCTATCAAATGACCAGGGCAAACAGTCCAATAGCCTTTCTATCCATTTTATTTCTATGCGAGGACACCATGAAGACTCCAGATACTGTTGATATGCAGATTTATTTGTTACATTTTAACAAACAACACATTCACGCCCACAGTTACCTCATGTTCGTTACATCTTTAGATCGACATGAAATGGTGATATTTTTACTTCTAACAGTCCTCTCATCTTCCTTTTCTTGAGTACACCTAGGTCGTTGTGACCCAGGCAATAACTACTAACGTACATGCTAGTAAACAGATGGTTTACTTCAAATGACTTCACTTTATTTCATCCGGGAGGGTACTCAGCATGTCCTGGTGTACCACACCGGTCATATCAAACCATTATATTTCTTTACTTTATTAGCTTTACCATGGCCTAATTAGTGGCATAGGAAACACTATACATGTTAAAAGACCTTCATCATGTTGGTGTTACTGATCATATTACCTTGGAACATATCAATGTACAAGTGAGTTTTTATAGTTTCATACACATCATAATATGTCCATCTCAGCTTTGCTTCAAAGAGAAAACTCCTCATCTCCCTGACAGGAAACACCTTGCTATGCTAACTTCCCTATGCTACCTCCCTCAGATCTCCCTTGTTTAAACTAAAGATAGATTTCTGATCCTCCACAGTCCTCTCCATCAGCTTCTGTTTCCATCGGACCAACACATTTATGTCTTTTGACATGAGAACGCCAGGCAAATCTTTTGTTACAAACACTGCAGCTGAATCTTTTCTCTCCTGTATGGACTGTCATGTGTGACCACAAATTTACTCTCTCTGCAAAGGATTTCTTACAGACTGAGCAGCTGAAAGGTTTTTCTCCTGTGTGAGTTCGCCTGTGTGACTGTAAATGTGCACTCTGTGTAAAAGATTTCTTACAGAATGAGCAGCTGAAAGGTTTTTCACCTGTATGAGTTTTCATGTGTGTCCGTAAACCTCCTCTCGCTGTAAAAGATTTCTTACAGACTAAGCAACTGAAAGGTTTTTCACCTGTGTGAGTTCTCATGTGTATCCGTAAATCTCCACTACGTGTAAAAGATTTCTTACAGACTGAGCAGCTGAAAGGTTTTTCTCCTGTGTGTATTCGCCTGTGTGACTGTAAATGTCCACTCTGTTTAAAAGATTTCTTACAGACTGAGCAGCTGAAAGGTTTTTCATCTGTGTGAGTTATCATGTGTGTCCGTAAATCTCCACTCTGTATAAAAGATTTCTTACAGACTGAGCAGCTGAAAGGTTTTTCACCTGTGTGACTGATCATGTGTCTCTTCAGGGTTCCACTTTCAGAGAAAGCTCTACCACACTCAGAGCAGCTGAAAGGTTTTTCTCCTGTGTGAGTTCTCATGTGTCTCTTCAGGTGTGGCTTGGTGGCAAATCTTCTCCCACACTCAGAGCAGCTGAATGTTTTCTTACATCTTGAATCATGTTTCAAAGAGATTAAAGCTGACTGAGGTCCTCTGGTCTCCTTCCAATCAGCACTGTCATCAGTCTCAGGATAAGAAGAGTCTCCAATCTGGTATTCAGTCTCTGGTTGTAAAAGTGTATGTAGATGTAAGTTCTTAGCTGGTTCTGGTCCTCCACAGTACTCTCCATCAGCTTCTGTTTCCATGTGTTGAGTTTGTCTCTGATGAAGCTGTGAGGACTGAGCTTCCTCTTCATCATCTTCACTCTTCACAGGGACAGGAGTGAATGCGAACTTGGTGATATCAGCCTCCTCCAGTCCTTGAAGCTGCTCTCCCTCCTGACTGCTCCACAGTTCCTCCTGTTCCTCTTTAACGTGTGGGGGGGGCTCTTGCTCCTGCTGGTCCACACTGGAGCTACACTCCTGCTGCTCAGGGGGAACCTCTTCTTTAACTACCAACAGCTGCTCAACATCTGCAGGAAACACATACAGAGAAATGTTGTGGAACTGTATCTTATCACCTGGATTGTGATGGTTATGTTAGAAATACTGGTTGTTCAGTCAAAAACTGTTGGAAAGGCAGTTGACTGACATATTAGTGCCCTCTTGTGGTGAAATAATGCAACTGTGCTGTTGAGCGCAAAGTGCCGCAGTAGGTAATTAAAGTGACTATATGTAACTTTTTAGTGTTTCTGTAACTGTCATTTTTCATAATATGATCTGAAATTAGCTGTAACAGCAAACGAGACTAACAGTGAAAAGAACGCTATTTTTAGGTATCTTTTATTAGTGCAGTTGCTCAGGTTAAATCATTCTGTGACTACGCGGGAAAAGTTTTATGGAATTGGTCTTGGTCTGCCAAAGAAGTCCCATTCACCTTTGCGTTTTTAAACAACCAAAACAAATGTATGGCTGCAGCTATCGATTATTTTAGTAATCGAGTATTCTACCGATTATTCCATCGATTAATCGAGTAATCGGATAAGAAATACTTTTGTTTTATTGAAGAGCAATAATTAACAATAGTTTGGTAGTTTGGCTGCCTACATTGCTTAAAATATCACACCTCAAAAAAACTAAACATATTAAGTGCATTAAAGTGCCATATTACATTGTTTTTTTTTAAAGAAAACATTTTATGATATCAACCTCAAACTAAGGTATACAATAAACATACATAAACATTACATTAAGTTGTGCAACTTAACTTTCAGTTTCAACCTGAGTCTGATCTGTATATAGGCCTATATGTAAATATTAGTTATACTAAACCTATTTTCATTTATATATTTGATTACAATGCTAAACAGCTCTGTTACACTTATGCTAGTAGATCGTTGATCAGCTGTTTCTCCGTGGAGAGAGAGAGTGGTGCGCAACAAGCAGCAGAGGCGCCTGGTGTGCGACAGTAATAATGATCCGTGCGGAAACACCGTCCGTCAGCGATACAACGTTGGTAACATTTATTTAACGAAGCTTCGAGGCAAGTCATTTTGCATCAAGGATTTTTTGTAATCGAATTATTCGAGGAATCGTTTCAGCCCTAAAATAAAAGTCTCTTGAAATAAATAAAAGGGGACGTATGAAATAAAAATACCTTTATTTAATTATTTATGTATTTATTGCCTCGTTTATTTATTTCATGATGTATTTCAAAGGCATATTTATTTATTCATGTATTTATATATTTATTCATTTATTTATGTATGTATTCCTTTATTTAATTCTGAATAAAACGGCATTCCATACAAATTTTCCCTCGTAGTCACAGAATGATTTATGGAAGGTAGTTTACAGCCCCACATACAGTGTTGTCACTGGACAACTAACAACAATCGCCATTTTGTTGTGTACCCATCAAACGACCACGGCAACCAGTCCGATGGCCTTTCTATCCATTTTATTTCTATGCGAGGACACCATGAAGACTCAAGAGACTCTTTGTTACATTTTAACTAACAAACCGAGCTGCCTCGGACACATCAACTGACCACCGGCGATAGTCAGTCAAATAGACAACAGTGAATCTAAGTTTCATACGACTCTTCTTATACAGCATTTTGGGTGGTATCAGTTGGACACATTCATGCCCACAGTTACCTCATGTTACATCTTTAGATGGATCTGAACTGGTGATATTTTTACTTCTAACAGTCCTCTCATCTTCCTTTTCTTAAGTACACCTAGTTCGTTGTGACCCAGACAATAACTACTAACGTACATGCTAGTCAACAGATGGTTTACTTCAAATGATTTCACTTTATTTCATCCTGGAGGGTACTCAGCATGTCCTGGTGTACCACACCGGTTATATCAAACGATTATATTTCTTTATTAACTTTACCATGGCCTAATTAGTGGCATAGGAGACACTATACATGTCAAAAGACCGTAATCATTTTGGTGTCAGTGATCATATTACCTTGGAACATAGCAATGCACAAGTGAGTTTTTATAGTTTTATACAGATCATAATATGTCCATCTCAGCTTTGCGTCAAAGATAACTCTCCATCAGCTTCTGTTTCCACTGGACCAACACATTTATGTCTTTTGATATGAGAACGCCAGGCAAATCTTTTGTTACAAACACTGCAGCTGAATGTTTTCTCTCCTGTGTGGACTACCATGTGTGACCGTAAACATCCACTCTCTAAAATTGATGGAGAAATCTGACACCATGACTGGAACGTACGTACCAAGTTGGGTTAAAATCCGACTAAGGGGGCGAAATCGACTTGCTGTTGCAGTGATGAAACAGGTGTGTGGTTGGTTTCACCACTTTTTTCTATAGAGCATTAAACCATCTGAAGTGGTTTTGATCAGCTTTGTGAAGCTAGAAACCCGCTCAATGCTGCTTGCGGCTTTGACTTTGGTGATTTGGCATCTGTTCAATGCTGCTTGCTGCTTTAAAGCTCCATTGTGTAATTCTTTGAGTTGATTCTTAGCAAAAACCCCTTTGTTCTTTCACAAATATGTGGTCATTCATGTGTAATTACCTCCACCAACTAATCAAAGTATTCTCGTAAGCGTAGAATCTGACATTCAGAATCATTGAGAATACAGACGAGCGACTCGCTCAAATAACGGCAGCCATGTAGCGCCTCCATTTTTAAAATACATTAGCCAAAGAGGGACATACCTCCATCTTTAAAATACATTAGCCAAAGAGGGACATACCTCCGCATTTCGCCCTCTTACACCTAGTGGCACCGTGACGAATGCCAGGGGGAGATTACTCGCCAGGGAAGCAAAAAAGAGAATTAAAACGACAACGCGACAGGTAAAGCAACAAGACCGAAGTTATTATTGGAGGGGCTAGAACAGCTGCGTGTAAACTATGGAGAGAGCTAATTTCTGGTTTGGCCATCGTAGGAGGAAGGGCTAGAAAGTAATATTCAGTTGGTTGTCATGTTTTTCTCCCATCAAGGACGAAGGTCTAGACATGCAAGACTAGTGTGAAAAGAACCCAACTCCTAAAATAAAATAAACCAGGTTCTCTTGAACTTTTATGCTCTTGACTTCTGCAGATTCCCCCCCCCCCCCCCCCCCTTTCACCTAAAAACCATGTTAATGTTGTTCCTACCTTCCTCTTCATCATCATCTTCACTCTTCACAGGGACAGGAGTGAATGGGAACTTGGTGATATCAGCCTCCTCCAGCCCCTGAAGCTGCTCTCCCTCCTGACACAGTTCCTCCTGTTCCTCCTTAATGTGTGGGATGGGATCTGGCTCTGGCTCCTGCTGGTCCACATTGGAGCTACACTCCTGCTGCTCAGGGGAGATCTCTTCTTTAATCACAGACAGCTGCTCAACATCTGCAAGAAACAGGGAAACACACAGAGAGAGACGTTAACACAGAAAGTCATTTTTTGGAAGTGCAAGTTGAGTCTCAAGTCTTTGAGCTCGATTCCAAGTCAAGTGTCAAGTCTTTGAGGGGCTGGTTCAAGTCAAGTCTCTGGCCATCTGATCTGTCCCATAAATCTTATGAATTCAAAGCATGTCCAGACAGTACAGTATTAAAATCAATTGTGGGATAACTTTATTGGGTCTACTTAACACATCCCTCTAGCCCTCGGACCTGGTGAAATATTAACCGAAGTCTGTCACATCATATGGATACAATAATATACAATATGCCTGTTCCCAGCATTAGCACAACACTTTGAGATGGTTAGGTTGTTTCCTGTGATGATATATGCTAAATATAACGTCTCTTTCATTAAAAAAAGTGTCTAATGTCGAAGTGGAAATCAAGAGAATAGTGGCAGCGCCACACCAGTTACAGAACAACATGCATCTCACCGTCAGTCCAAATTACGCACAATAAGCAGTTTGAACTCATTGATGCAATGCAATTTATTTATTTTCTAAGTGTTAGTACGCTTAGTGAAACTGAGTCCAGCGCGAGGGAGACCCGACTAATGTAATAGTAAATAGGACTACAGTAACAAAAATATGTGCAGAATTAAGACCCAGTGTTTGGTGGACCGGGGTACACATTGTATACTTAATAGCCTACAAATCATCCATGGCATCAATTACGCATCACGAGTTTGCCCCCCCAACACAGCGTTTGTTCCTGGGGAGATGGATCCGTGCGTTCCGCCTCGATCCTGTGCGCCATGGATGTCTGATCTCAGCAACTACTAACTATAAATATATAATCTGCCTGTTCCCAGCATTAGCACAACACTTTACAATGGTTAGCTTGTTATCTGTGACGATATATGCTAAATGTAACGTCTCTTTCACATTAGCGTGTGAGTGACTGACCTATTTAGGTGCGTTTTGAGATGCCTGATGAGGTCTGACGTTGATCCAGCATCATTTATCTTGGTGCCACACACCTTGCATGTAGCTGTTGGCTTACTGCCACTGTTTACAAAGTTATTGCGTGGGTTTCCTCCGGGTGCTCCGGTTTCTTCCCACCATAAAGACATGCATGCAAGTAGGACTACAGTTGAAAATTAGCCGACTGGCTAACACTGGCGCATTTACAGAAATGTTGATTAATGTGCATTGTCCTAATATAAATAAACAAGCAAGGCAAGTTAACTCCGGGAGGACTTGGTGTCGCCATCATCAATGTATTTTTTTTTATATGCGAGTGCGCGTGCATAAGGCATAACGCAGACATTACGTTGCACATTATGACAAAGGGCAGGGGCCATGCAGCTCGTCATACATTTCCCCAATGTATTTGCGCCAATAAAAGAAAATAGAAATACATGAATAAATTTAAAAAGCAATAATTGCATGAAAACATGTCTTTTGGGTCGAGTCGCAAGTCAAGTCTGAAGTCTTTTGGGTCGATGTCAAGTCTGAAGTCAGCTGTTTGTACGACTTAAGTGCGACTCTCCCATCTCTGGATACAGCGTCAACAATACAGTCTCTTTTCAAATCTCTATACGTGGTAAAGAAAACTGGTTTTTCATGTTTCTGCATTCTAACTTTCAGCCCGAGTGCTATAAAGACTGACAATTATACCTGAGGCTTATCTTATTCTTATTTAATTTCTGGTCTGGTTTGAATCCTACTTAAAGAACAGGGACTATTTTGTGTCTGTAGATAAACATCTGAGTGGACAAATATGATATGCGGAGTTCCGCAAGGCTCCATTCTGGGGCCTCTTCTGTTTAACATCTACATGCTTCTACTGGGTCAGATAAGAGAAGAAAGTTGCACTGATTGTTTGTCTATAAGCGTTCACGTTTGCTGTGGGATCACATCAACACACAGCCACAGGACTTCTCAAACCTGTCACAATTACCTTCTGTTTCCATGTGTTGAGTTTGTCTCTGATGAAGCTGTGAGGACTGAGCTTCCTCATCATCTTCACTCTTCACAGGAACAGGAGTGAATGGGAACTTGGTGATATCAGCCTCCTCCAGCCCTTGAAGCTGCTCTCCCTCCTGACTGCACCACAGTTCCTCCTGTTCCTCTTTAATATGGGGGGGGGGCTCTGGCTCCTGCTGGTCTGCACTGGAGCAACACTCCTGCTGCTCCTCTTCACCAACAATCACTTCCAGAACATCTTGAGGTAAAGCTGAAACACAGTGTGAATATTTGTACAATGTAACATCTACAATTCTATTAAAGGTGGCAAAATACAACACAAAAAATTATTCAGCCACTATTTTAAGAAGACGGTCCCTCAAATTTAAGGATATATTGATTTTTCTTTTGTCTTCAGTGACTGTAGACTAAATATATCTGGGGTTTTGTTAGTAGTTAAGAAGTTTCTGTTCGTCCTAAGGAAGCGTAGCTCTAAGACGAAGCCCACAGTTCACCACAAACCTGTTCAAGTTTCTAAAGGCTGCTTTAGGCTGCATCCACACATCTTGCATTGCTGCTTCGGATTTTTTTGAAGCACTGTAGGCACCGTGAGTGACGATGCCAGTGTTAGCAGCATCGGTGCTGCGCCTCTTCCAGAACTAGCAGTATACGCTTCAGAGTGTTCCGGTCGATATTTACATTCAGATGTAGGAGGTCGAAGTCACTCCCTTCTACTTCCGGTCCATGCCAAAAAAGGTAAAAGGTACAAGACTGATTATATTAACTATCAGAGATTTCAACGGTAGAAGCTCGCTCTAGACATTTGCGGGTATGGCAAGCGTTTCTATGGTAACAGCGAGTTGGACCAATCAGGATCGTGGGTAGTGTAGTTTTTCTCCATAAGATCGTGGATAAAACATGTTTTTCTTAAAACCAGGTTGATTTCATACAGACTTCTAACTTCTACAGGAGCAGAGGCTTTTGTTTCACAACCACGTAGCTTGGGGTCAGTCTACCTCTGAGGGAAAAGACGTTATGGCTGAAGATCTAAACCCTTTTGGAGAAAATAGTTAATAATAAGTTTTTACTTCCAGACCCACACTGTTGAGCTCTATGGCCTGACCACACCCAGAAGATGGGGTGGAGGCGGCCTTTAGGCTGACCACCCAATCACAAGTTAGAAACGCTACTGGTATTTTCTGTGCCATTTCTTCCATTTTCTAAACTTTTGATTGTAGGCAAGACGCACATTTGGGTAAACTAAGCCCACGCCTTCACCAAGCAGGCGCCGGCCCCGGTCAACACAGAACCAGAAATCGGCAAGCCAAAGGAACAGGAGCATTGTTGTCCAGGGGTTGTCCCTGGCAACCCCTGCCAGGGACAGGGGTTGCAAATTAGTCATGGCTATAAACCTGTATGCATGGCATCTACTTTGTATTTTTATAAAGCAATGTTCTATGCATTTGTCCCTGTCAAATAAACATTAAATGAAAAAAAAATTAAAAAAAAATTAAAAATAAAATAAATTTTGTACTGCATAGGTTATGTGGAAATGTGTCGTTTGTGCAATACGTAGGCTATTGGGGTTGTGCAATATGTTAGTTGTGCAATACGTAGGCTATTGGTCAGTGCATTGTGTCATTTTGTGCAATACGTACAGGGTTGTTCAATTAAAAACTGCCACTGAAAGGAGTTAATGTGCTTACTATATAGGGACCGGTCTAATGTATATGAGAGCATTAGTATATAGGGACCTGGAGAGCATTACTATATAGGGACCTGTCTAATGTATATGAGAGTATTACTATATAGGTACCTGTCTAATGTATATGAGTCAGCAAGTAGTAAAATTTATTTGTATAGCAACTTTCACAGATAATAATTGCAGCGCTTCACAATAAAATGTAAAACAATACAACAAATTAAAATACAAATAGAAAACAAAACAAACAACCAGAATGATCGGTCCCCTCTAGTTTTAAACTGTGGGGGGGGCAGTAATAGCATCTGACCTAACGACCTCAGACTACGGGTGGGAGTATGAAGCAGGATCAAGTCAGAGAGACATAGGGAGGAACTTGACCGTGCAGGGCTCTAAAAGTAAGGACCAGGGGTCTCATTTATAAAACTGTGCGTAGGATCCTTACTATAAGTGTACGTGCGCCCAAAAGCCCAAATTGGCGTACGCCGGAAAAAAAAGTCAGATTTATAAAACCGTGTGTACGCACACCTGTAAGCAATGTTCCCTTTATAAATCACAGATTACCTACAAGCGTGCGTACGTGGATCAGCCTCTTATCCCGCCCTGTACACGCCCATTTTTAACCATAAATAGTCAATGCAAAGCACCTCGTGAATGCTGATCAGTATGTTAATGACCCTGGCAGTTGTTCTTCGTTACACCGAAACATGCCGAATCATGACGACTGGCGGAGAAAAACAACCAAAACAAAAACAACCTCTCAGACGCTCGGGAATTGCTGCCAATTGAATAATAATTTCGGCCTGTTGTTGCACAGTGTAGGGAACCCTGATCTATAGACTACCTTTATTCATAAAATCTTCCAAAACAGCAGGCATTACGGCACTCAGGGACAGCTTCGATATACCAGACGTATATAATAAGATTTAACAGAACTATATATTATATCCAAACAAGCCTTAGTGATGAAGTTGAAGATTATATATAATATTTATTTAAAAAAACACTTAGCTGTCTGACATTTCCCTCTGAAAACAGCCGGTTTCCCCCAGAGTGGCGAGGACCTGTATTTGGACCGGGATGGCACGGTTCCGGCGCGTTGCCCTCTCTACTGGACCCAATTCAGTACATAGAACCAAGAGCGCAGCTGTATTACTATTACAGCTATATTAGGGAATTTAAATCGGCATATGAGCCGCACGGGTTCACCGCAGTATTTATATGTTTAGCCTTCAACAATTTGTGATTGTTAACACCTTGCTAAAATCACAGCAACAACTAGTGGTATCCCCCAACCCGAGATACAATCTGAAGACGAAAGAAAGTGTAATAGGCGAACACACTTTTCTTCATGCGGGTTTTGTCATAAACGGTATTAAAGTTTGGACCAATAACGAGGACAATAAAGAGCGTAACGATTGTGCGAGAGCTTAACGGCTGTATTTCCAGACTTTGACATTTGATGATATATGCACAGTTTTAAAGACAGATATTTAGTTATGTACTGTGTTCTGCAGTTATCTAATGGTAGGGTATTTGATGATATCCCGTATTCCATGCAGTCGGGCCATCTCCTCCTCCTGCGCTCCGTAGTGGACAATGTGACGGCGAGACAGCGCTGATTAAATATTAGGGGTGTCAACGAATATTCTAAATTCGAATATATATTCGAATAGTTTTAAAAAAACGAATTTCGAAGGTGAAAATTAATATTCGAATAAAAAAAAAAGAAAAACAGTGGGAAAAAAACGCTCGCGGTAGCAGAGGCTGTCTGGCTGTCTGTTTTACTAGCGCGCCTGAAAGCCGTTACATACTGGATGCAGCCCAGCTCGCGCATACAAATCACATCATGAGATCGCCGTGACTGTTTATACCTTATATATATGTCAATGGTTTGTACCTGCGCTGGTGCTCGCGAATAACCAGGAATAACGGCACCGCTTCCACCTGCACGATCCGTTCTGCGCATGCTCAAGATGTTAGTTTAGCAAACGGTTAATTTGGCTAACCGCTAGCTGATTGTAGCGGTCTGCTGTTAGCCTCCACAGTTAAGCTAACGTTAGCTAGTTTAGCTAACAGCTAATTCGGCTAACCGCTAGCTGAGACAGCATGTAAACTTTAAAAGACCCTCAAAATAAAACTTGAAAATAAACGTTAACATATATATATATATATATATATATATATATATAGCAGTTGCGTCAGTTCTACTTTACTTGTGCTCATTTAAAATACAATCACTCAATACTTGTCTTTATTGTTATTACTGTAAAGTCTTAATTTAGCTGTGGTGCCTGTTATTCCGAGGTGGAATGAACGCAGTATTATCATCTGCGCCTACGTCATGGCATACGTGTCATCTTGCACATGCGCAGAACGGATCGTGCCGGTGGAACGGATCGGGTACTGACACTCGTGCGCGACGTCGGCTCGGCCGGATATCGCATAATTTTGACGTCACGATGTCGCGCGCCACCTTGGATGCATGCGCAACCAGATGTTCGAATAGTTCGAATATTCGTTGTTATTTTAGAGGGAATATTCGAACGTAATTTTTAAGCAATTTTGACAGCCCTATTAAATATTAAGAATGAGTTTTTATTTAAGATGAGGTGTTTATGGAACAATTATCATTCAGAACAATTATCACTCAATTATCAATCAGTACAATCTTCATGATATGGTGTGAAGAAGTGTGTGAGGCATTAATACTTAAACATATTAAGAGTAGCCTAATCGTTATTCCCAAATGTACTTTCTGCAGTCTGACTTCAGTTCACCACCTCACCATCTGCGTCGCCAATTCCTATTTTGTCTCCAAAATGTGCGTACGCATGGGTCAGAGTTTGTGTGGAGGACCGCACAGTCTCCCGTTTGTTTTTTATAAATCACAACCTTTGCGTGGGAAGTGGCGTACGCACATTTTCAGCCCCGTTTTGTGCGTACACCACGTTTATAAATGAGACCCCTGGATTTTAAATTGAATTCTATACTGGACTGGTAACCAGTGAAGTGCTGCTAAAACAGGCGTGATGTGTGCTCTTTTGTTAATGTGAGTTAAAAGCCGTGCAGCAGAGTTCTGAACAGCCTGGAGACGGCGAAGCTCCTTCTTACTCAAACAGGTAAAAAGACTCTTACAGTAATCTAAACGAGAGGAAATGAAAGCATGAATGATCATCTCCAACTCACTCAAAAACAACAGCTCAGCTCCTGAGGCTCGGCTGACGAGCCCTAAGTCACCAATGTGCTGCTTTATCTCAGGGATTCTACTTTCAGTGGCGCCAATTAGTGGTTCTGTTTTATCGGAGTTCAGAAGCAAAAAGTTGTCACATAACCACTGTTTGATCAACATGAGAGTATGTGTTGTGTTGCATGAGAATGTGTTGAGAGATGCTCATTTTCTGTATTTTGTGTTGTCTTTGTATACGGAACGTTCCCTGAGCCTAACACAGCCACACACACACAGTTTTAGTCGCTTATTTTGCCGTTTTTATCTCCTTTTCAACATTTCTTGTTGTTTTCAACTTTTGTCACTATTTTTCTTTTTTTTGGCAGTTCTTTTGAAGTTTTTTGACACAACATCCATCCAGTTTTTTTGCTCAAAGATTTTCAGTTTTGTTGCAAAAGACATACATTGTATCAATGGAAAATTAACTTTTACCAATCATGGAAACAGCTTCTATATACACATACACACATAGCTTCTATATATTTAAGATTTAAACGTGTCCCACCTGTCCCGCTGACAGCTTTCTCTCTGACATCATGTTAAAGTAATGGTTCGGAGTAATTTACCCTAGGGTCCTTTGCACCATGACCTAGAGCCAAACACCCCCCAGAAGCTTTTTTTCACCTGGGTCTAACATTGGGCGAGTTAGCGTAGAGTAGCGTTAGCCGCTGAATAGCTTAGCGCGGGGCTAATGGACCCAAGTTTGTATCTCATAAATGACCCCACTAATAATGCCCGAAATGATACCAAAGGTCTACACTAGTATATATAGGTTATGCACTCATAAAACGATGGATTGGAAAGTTTGTAAGTACACCAGAAGTTTATGTAAATAACACTTGCCTTCTGCTCTCTGCTGTTGTTGTTGCTGCTGTGAGACGAGTGCTTAGGGACGTCTACAAATTACAACACCGAAAAGAGATGCAACAAAAATATTTTTTAATTTAACTTATTTTTTAAAGTAAGTGCTGTAATATAACTAGCAGGAGACAAGTAATAATTGAGGTAAGTTTGGAGACATTACCTTATTTAATCATTAAATTAATAAATATTTTTGTTGCATCTCTTTTCGGTGTAGTAATTTGTAGAC